>JABCKO010000154.1:0-16526 GCA_018855915.1 Tephrocybe sp. NHM501043
TACGGGCGTATCGAATTTCAACCAAGAATCTCTAAGTGCTTACAAATCGTAACGACAATGAAGCACATTTTCCCTTGATCCTTTGCGATGCATCAACCCCACTTTTTACTGCTTACGCTGTGATTGCACCGCCCTACTGTACCCGTATTTCCGTGAACAGATAGGTGTATTATGTGATTACCAGTTCACCTCGGAACATCAAGCTCAGCCTCCCAACACCCATCTCGCCTCCACTAGTACTATCATGTCCCTTTGGTTAAGGCAGCGCGATCCTGCCTCCGACGTTCCAGATCTACAAAGTACGACTAATATCCAACACAAAAACCCTGACATACAAGGGTATGCCATACGATTATCGTGTACGTCTGTTTAGCCCCCCGCAATCTGATTTAGCTGATGGTGTAATATTCTCTTAATAGGCACCATTGCACACCTTTGTGTGGGTACGTTCTTGCTTCACCCTTGATTAGTATGGCATGGACTGAAGTTCTCCCCAACAATAGCTTTCCTCAGCTCATACTGCGTCAAAGTCCAAGGCCGCTTCTACCTGCCCCTCCTCACCCAGCTCCTTCTCGTCATTTTTGCAATTTGGCTCTGTCGCGACAGGAACCAAATCAGCCTTTCCGACATCGAATTTGCAGTCCTTCAGACGAGATCGCCGATTTCCATCTATGTTCTACTCCTCGTCATCCCACGTCTCTTCTATCATAAGTCTGTTTTCAAAAGCACCAATCTCACGCAAAATACCGTCAAAAGGCATTCCTTCTTTTACCACATGCTCATTTCAGAAAGGCTCAATTGGATGCTCATTTGCCACCGAGCCTGGGGCTTTCTCTATGTGATCTGTTCCCTCGGAGTCAACGTCACCCGCCAATTGAGTGGTACACCTGGATATATTTCCTTCAATGAGATTCCAATAGGTTTGGATACAACGACCCTACAAGGTCGAGCACAGGAATACAGCTCGCAGTTGGACACGAAAGTATGGATGGCGCTCGCTATATGCTCTATCTTCATATACGAGTGCGTGCTTCACCGACACGCTGAGCAGCGACATGAAATCATGCATCAGCTAGCAGGTATCGACCCATAAAATTAAAACTGCTCCTGCATGTCTCGTGTACTAATGCTGATAATTCAGGAAACCGAAGGAAGCCGTTCAGATCATGGCCGTTGAGCAAGCGTGTCAAGTAAGTATATTTCTTTCCAACCTCAGTATCATATTTGTTCCTTATATTTCTCGTTTTAGATGGGGTTTTGCAGCGACGTGGTATGTTTATCGGGTTATACCATGGTCTCGAGGCACTACACGTCTTTTTAACTAGGTTCACTGCGACTAAATTACATCCATGTTTGCCATTCTTTTATGCAGCAATTATGTTCTTGAACTGGTCTGTAAAAATGAAGATTTGGTCTATGGAGGCCGATTTTCAATGGAGTTACGGTCAGGTATGCACTGGGCTTTATCCATGCTAAGTCTACCGTTAAGCATTGATCACCTGTACTCTTCTCAAGCTTCTCGCAATATCTCAGCTTCCAGTCATCCTATACCCATGCATAAAGTTATGCTTTACCCGGCGAGGTGAGATCGTGCACCTTCCATGCCGTCTCGTCCTTGACATCATGTGGCTGGTTTCCGGAAAGGGCCGTCCGTGGACGAATGACACTGGCAGTTCCGACCTGATCCTGGAGAGCATTTGGAATTCATTCCCCCCCGACGTCACCTCCGAAGAAAGTGAGCTACCCGGAGAAACGACCTTGTTGTCAACAGATTCCGAAAGCAACCGCTCTAGACGCCGTCAAAGCCGCACTTGTCGAAAGCGTACTCGTCGTCAAAACCGTGTTTTTACAGAGCCCCTTGAGGAGGCAGATATAGCGGACCAAACAATGTCCAATCGAGGCCGGGTTGGTGCCTTTATCCGCCTTTGATGTCGGGTCTTGAGGGCGGATCGGAAAGTTGTTAGCTACAGTGAGGACCATGAGGGAATTGAGAAAAAAGAATTAGAAGCGACCTTTCCAGCTCGCTTGTTGCTAGTATGCATCATGAGCATTGACTCAGATATCATATCAGACTAATCATTATACTCCCAGACAGCACATCGTTTATGAACTGTACCCTCCACTTCTAGCTCCGAATACTGATGAACGGAGAACGATTGATTGCAAAGAAGATTAACGGTCATTGACGACGATCCTAACGGTCAAATGACGTGAAAGGAGGCGTACCTCTGGCTTTGAAGGACAGCTCCAATCATGCTCAAACCCCTCCAGCCTACATAACGAGGAAGAAATCAGAGCCTGTAGGCAAACGTAAACACGTAGTTGAGTGTAGTTGTACGTTTGGGAATGTGGACATAACCTACCGTAATTTTGTTATCAGCAACGCGTATCCTATTCCATCATAGGAAAAATATCTATAATTTTACAAAATCTTGCGTACGCCCCTAAGTGTTGAGGAAACCACCTCACCCTCACCTCACTGTTTTTCTTACTCTACCGATTATTAGACTCGGTGGTGTGTATTATCGTCGTTGCCTTTTCATTGGTCTCGTCCAGGTATTCGGCTTCCTAAGATCACTTGTTCTACCGTTCACGTAGGCAAGAAACGTACACCCACGATTTTTCCAGGAAAATTCTCAACTATTTGTCGGGGGCCACCAATCGGGATACATATTTCCGGCTCCTCGTGTCCACTTAACTCATCCTGCACAACCTTGGAGTACGATCATGGGTAGGAAGGCATAGACGTCAAGGTCAGCGTCCATTCCAACTTCTATGATTTAAACTGCTCTGTGGTCGCTACCAGCAACGGCTGGTCCCATTCTCCGACCACCCTCCGAATTGACTGGATTGTTTCGGCTCAACGCTTGCCATCCCCATTATTTCCTACAGTTGCTGCTAGATAGGACGAACGTTATAAATCATTCCAAGAGAGGTACACCACTTCCCAACGGTTGTGGTCAATGGTCATGAGACAGCGGATCCTTCGTACGATATCAATATTGTACCTGTTCATAGATAATGGTCAAGTTCATAGTTTGACGCTCAGCTTCGTTAGTTACGGCCAAATACATGAGACATCCCTTCCAATCTGTCGGGTAAGCCGGCTTGCAGGGCTATGGAATATGATGCATTTTGCCTCAACTCTACTTGGCCTCCGGCACGCTTCATTTACCGATTGCCCACTATTTGGGATGTTGTGAGCGGACGACTGTGAATTGATCAATACTTTATTTGAAAGGCCTTAGTACACGCGTTTCCGGCTAGGAATGAGTTTCGTGTGAAACAAGAAACTTCAGCATTTGAACCGAGCCCTTTCAGAGAATGATGACGTTGTCTTGAATTACTCAGCCGCACTGCCTCGTTTCATATGTCGCTCACTGGCATGTTTCGACCCCTTTACTCCATAGGTCCGAGTCTCTGAACTAAGCGACAGGGTGTTCCTAGGCTGCCCGATGGATAACCAAGAAGCGCCTTGTTCAAAGTCTCACTTCCAGAATGATACTTCAAGCCCACAGCTGGTCATTTATTCCCTCACAAAGAATATAATACTGCTAGGTCTCCTTCGTTGCCCGTAGGAACGATCGTAATGTCAATGGCGCGGCGCTCAAAACCCCCATTCCGAGTTTGTGATCACTCAGGCGAAGTTAAGGTAAATTACAGACAAGTGGCTGTCCATAGCAGTACATGAAAATATCCTGTGTCTTTGTAACGTGAGCGGGATTGTAAGCTATGAGATCTTGTAATACTGACGCATATTGTTGGACAAACGTGGAAGTTTCTACTGGCACTTCCGTAACGGCAGAAACAGTCGAACCTTGGCTGTTATGATCGGTGATTACCCTACGATTATAATGGAAATTGTATGAATAACTTACGTCCAGGTAGTCGTGGTTGTCAAGTCAATAAGGAAGGGCTCTACATCGATAATCGTATGGTAAACTCTCTCCGCTGTAAAAACTTTCGTTGACGGCCCGTTCGCTGCCTAAGCAATTGATCAAAGGCTGCTGGGTAAATGGCAAAAACGTACATACCGCTGCGTTGCAGACAGAAGCAAGGGCAAGTGCAATGGAAAGAACTTTGTTCATGGTAGTTGTGGGCTTTCACGAAAGTCGGGCAACCAGCAAAGGTTTTTATCCTTTAAATTGACTTATTTTATCCCACATGCTCCACATTTTTATTCAGCAGTATTTCTGCCGCTCCCGGCAAGGAAAGCCTCCATGGTTCAGAAACTGATATGGAAAAATGCATCGCGGGGACTTCATCCCGTGCAGCCAGGGTCAGATGAAGCTCCGTGTGCCAATTACAAATGCGAGCTCTCGCCACAATGATGTTTCATCCGCTTACTGGACAATGAACAGTCATACACGTCTTTACCAATTCTCCGAAAAGACATTCGACTGTGCTACGCAACGCTTTTTTCAATTCAAGTTGTTTTTGCTGACACACCCTCCTTCACACCAGGGTTTCCCCTCGCCGCATCACAATGCTGCGCTAATTTATCTGTGTGAACTTTGGTTAGGAACACTGTCCGGGGCTTGCTCCATCTGCTGCACTGACCGTAATCGCACCATGATCCAATCATATAAAGCTGCTTTCTTGGACTATGGGATGTTCAGATTTGAGGAAAGTGTCCTGCTCTGCTATCGGAATGCTTCTGTCACAATCGTTTGCTTTTCTCGCAATTTTGGGTGGATCGTATGCTGCGATCGGCCCCGTGGCCGATTTATACATCGTTAACGCCGATATCTCACCAGATGGCTTCACTCGCTCGTCAGTTCATTCTCTAATCGAACTAGCAATACAAGTTTATTATTTGTCCTAGAGCTGTTCTTGCGGGCATCGCAGAAAATGCCTCGTTCCCTGGTCCCCTCATCACTGGAAATAAGGTATGTTTTAATCTGATACACTTCAGCTTCACACTGAGCGTAGGCATCCCATAGGGTGACCGCTTTCAACTCAACGTTATTGATAACTTGACCGACACGACGATGTTGACGGCCACAAGCATCGTGCGTTTTCTGATCACGAATTCGAAAAAATGCTCATAATGTTCACTGTGAAGCACTGGCATGGATTTTTTCAAGCAGGATCGTCATGGGCAGATGGTCCCGTTGGAGTGAGCCAGTGCCCCATCTCTCCAGGACATGCTTTCCTGTACGATTTCGCAGTCCCGAATCAGGCTGGGACTTACTGGTACCACTCTCATTTATGTTCGCCTCTTTCTACTTCCGTCCATGTCACGTTGTTAACAGCCTCAACAGCCACTCAATACTGTGATGGCCTCCGCGGTGCTATTGTGGTTTATGATCCCGATGATCCATTTGCGGACATGTGAGCTTGTCTTCCCAATCAAAATGAACCTTCAACTCATACGTAAATCCTCCAGGTATGACGTAGATGACGGTAGGTCATCACATTCTCCTTGATCGTAACGAGCTTACCATTATTTCTTAGAAACGACTGTCATAACACTGGCAGACTGGTAAGTGCCATATTTCGATCGTTCCTTCATCGATCAACTTTACAACCACAGGTACCACCTCTCGTCTCTTGCTGCAGGGCCAGTGCCGAGCCCAGATGCTACGCTCATTAACGGCCTTGGACGTGCTATCAATGGTGATGCCACACCCTTCTCCGTGATCAACGTCGTTCAAAATAAGCGCTACCGTTTCCGGATCATCGCGATGTCGTGTGATCCAAACTATATCTTCTCGATTGACGGACACAACATGGTTCGATTACGTTACCCATTGAATTTAATTGTTTGATCTCACGTTTCCTTCAGACAATCATAGAGGTCGATGGTGTTAATCACTCACCCCTCGTCGTAGACTCGATCCAAATCTTTGCCGGTCAGCGATACTCTGTGGTCGTCAACGCAAACCAAGAGAAAGGTAACTATTGGCTCCGTGCCAAATCAAGTTCTGGTCCTACTACATTCGACGGTGGTCTTAACTCAGCTATCTTCCATTACGTGGGAGTTGACATCAGTGATCCAACCACGGTTTCAAATCTCAATAATCCCCTGGTCGAGACCAGCCTCCGCCCTTACGAAAACCCTGGAGCACCGGGCGGCAGTGACCCTGCTGATGTATCATTGTTCCTTAAGATCGCGTTCGCCAATGGCCTGTTCACCATTAACGGTGCCACGTTCGTTCCTCCAACTGTCCCTGTGTTACTGCAAATCATTAGCGGGGCTCGTCTTGCGACCGACCTTCTGCCTCCAGGCAGTGTTTACACTTTGCCTCCAAATAAGGTTATTGAGATTACTATTCCAGGAGGTACTGTTGGTGCACCTGTAAGTATACCACTCGCATTCAAAGCTAGGTATTGACTGATAGTGCAACTGTTAGCATCCATTCCATTTACATGGCGTAGGATATTCCAATATGAATGTTGCGCATATACAAAGCTTACACTAATGTTTAGCATACCTTTGACGTCGTTCGCAGTGCAGGAAGCACAGTCTACAACTACGACAATCCCGTTCGTCCTCACTCAGGTTCTCCAAGCTTCAATCATCCTAACAGAGGTCACAAATGATAGGTTCGCCGTGATGTCGTAAGTACGGGCCTAGCT
The DNA here is from genome assembly GCA_018855915.1 of Tephrocybe sp. NHM501043. Classification (NCBI taxonomy): domain Eukaryota; kingdom Fungi; phylum Basidiomycota; class Agaricomycetes; order Agaricales; family Lyophyllaceae; genus Tephrocybe; species Tephrocybe sp. NHM501043. The sequence continues at coordinate 6,583 of JABCKO010000154.1, forward strand.
GGTGACAATGTCACGATCCGCTTCAAAACCGATAACCCTGGCCCTTGGTTCCTGCATTGGTACCATCTTCTCTGTCCTGTTTCTGTCAATGAGCTCACCCTGTTCATGCTATACAGCCACATCGACTGGCATTTGGAGCTGTAAGCCTGCCCCACCGAGGTATGACACTCAGTTTTGACTAACGATATCCATCCCATCCAGTGGCCTCGCGATTGTATTCGCGGAAGATGCGGACACTGTTGCAACGCAGTCACACCCTGGTAAGGGATCGATCTATACCTCATATCCGTAAGCTGAATGAGTCTATTCAGCTTCCTGGGATGATTTATGCCCCATCTACAACGCCACCGTTCTTTCTAGTTAGATATCAGTGATTGGAATTTGCGGACAATAATGGTCACGACTTAAGGAGCTGAGAGACAACTTTACATAGAGTGATAACAAGGTATCGAAAACACCCACATTCACAATATAACGACTGCATTAGAGTGGATAAATGGAATCATCTTTGATACATATATAGGCCTCAGCGAAATTACGCCTACCCTGTTAGTATCTCACAGGATGACCGCGTATGCCCACGATTAAAGCAAGTAAGCTTGATGTCAACTTTCACATCCTCTCGGACGTCCAATTCTAGGCAGCGCCCCAAAGGAAGCATCCTTGACTTTTACTGAGCGCCAAATTCTATCGCAATTCATTCTGACAACATTTTATGATCTGATTATCAGTGTTATGATGATGGTGATCAGATGTAGTCCCTATGTAGCCCTCGGTGTGCGGTCGGAGTCATGCTCGACGTACTCTTCAATCTGATTCGTAAATTGCAAGGTCTCGATAGGCGAGCGTTGTTGATGGACTATAAGGAATACAACCGGGATATACAACCCCTGAAAGGAATGAATAAATAAATAAAGGATGAACTAAAGGCCAGAGGAAAATTTTACTGTAATCCTGAAGACAATTGAAACTGGTAGTGATGGGTTCGGGAGAAAAATAAGGGCAATAGGAGCGTTCTGCATACGCATTGATTAATTAGTATGGAGAGACAAATCGCTATTGTTTGACAGACCTGGAAAGCCCATTAAGTGAACCCACATTCGATGAGGGCACTCAGTACCCTCTGCACTGGGGACGTGGTCACAAAATGCATGTCATTAAAGCTCCGACGATGATCCCTGCTAGACAAGCCAAGGGCTTAGGTTTGGCCGTGGTTGCGCGCCGTAGAAGACATACCACAGCCTGACAAGGATGAGAAGTGTCGCAGTGACATTCGTGGCCAGAGATTGGCCTGTTAAGCGATCGGCAAGCTCGTAATTTCTGCCACACAGAAATTACACTTCCCATTCCCTCAGACCTGTGTACCTCCTTCAAACAATTCCAGACCACTGATGGGCTCCATGGAAATCCGAGTATGCACCGACCTGGCTGTCCTCAATTTCCGCGAGCGATGATCTCACTGAGCGCTAGATCTGATCCGATCTGGTAAGGTTTGACCGCTTCATTATTCACTGATCCAAGAGGTCGTTCTTCTTCACCCCCAATAATTGTCCATCATCTCCGAACAAGTGATATTTGGGGCCACCACAATTGGCCTAGGATATCGATTAACTAGTTGCCTGAGGGATACCTGCAGCGCGCAAGTGGTGAACCCAGAACCAGAGCAAGGCTTTGTACACTGATACAATACTCGAGCCTCCAAGGGCTTCGTTGCTGGCACACAGGTATCGACCGAGCCTAACGACACGGAGGCGAACGAGACCACGAATCCCACGCGATGGTCTGTTAGCTTCGACAATTCAAAATATCCCTTTTCGATTGGATGAACGAGCTGTGTTGTGTGGACGACAATGCCGTGCGTGGGTATCCACAAGTCCGATTGCGATGTTATAATGTCAGTTCTGAGAATCTGTTACATGTAATATACATATATGTACATCCTTTATTACACGTTCAAGCCAAGTGCAGCCATTCCGCGAGAATATCAAAAGTAAATTGATGGATCATCGAGAGAAGGAAAACGACGTCAAGGTTTCGATGATCCTGCGGAACATCGACTTTGATTTTTTTGTGTTCGTCTTGTCGGGTGTAGGCGCATCAGGATCGTTGGCCGTCGGAGTCTCACTCGTACTTGATCGCGCGCTCTTCGGTGCGATCGCCATGGGCTGCTCGTGGTTGTCCTTGAACCACTATAATGGATCAAAAGTATAAGTGAGCAGGACAAGGAAGAAGTATGAGAAACGACGTACGTTGATGAGGAACTTCGCAGATGCCTTGGGGTATCGTTTTTGTGTCTCGTAGTCAACATATGTGACACCGAAACGTGTGAGGTAGCCGTCGGCCCTGTGGAAGTCAAATCATCATTTTCCCTTGCAAATTAAAAAGTGATGAAGAGGTGGCATACCATTCGAAGTTATCCAGGAAGCCTAGGCAGGCACTGAGGATCAGAAAAACAGAAAGAATTGGGGATTATAAAATGTACTTACTCCAAGGGAAGTATGACCTAACATCTACACCATCCTCATTGATAGCTGCAAGCAAGTTTTTGGTTGTTCCGCTGAAGTAGTTAACACGGGCAGTATCGACGAGCGCTTGATCAAATGGCATATCGTTTTCGTCCTTGACTGAGAAACCGTTTTCTGTGATACTGTATATGGCCACTGAGTATTTGTTGGACGCTGGCATGCCAGGGATGGAATGGGACGGGACGACGTACTAGATAGGCATTTTGTATCTCTGCAAAATATCTCAGTCTTCAGAGGAGAGCAAAAGAACAGAAGGCAAATGAGCGGCGAACCTTCCAGAGATAGTTCAGGAGCTGCAACACAAATTATCAGAGAATGAAGGATCATGAATTAGAAAGTACAACTTACAGCGCGTAGGCCCTCTGGATCTATGAGATGTCAGTGAGTCATCAGTTAAACGACCTAACATAACAGTTATGGATACGTACAATCTTGAAGCCATCCGGATTGGGCTATCAGTGACAGAGTAATTAGTAGATGTATCACCTACAATATCCGATACTACCTTGTGTTCCAAGCTGTGTTCCATCCGGCCTTGTGAACGTGTAATCCACATTTCCCTGAAATTCGTCATTTCCACCGGCACCTTGTAGGGTTGTCCAAACTATTCAGTTACAAAGTAATGGAAGCGACGAAAAAGAGCACATACGTGCAAGATTTGTAGTATACGTGTTCATGCCATAGAAATCTGACGAGCCCTTGACGACTGCGAGTTCCTCAGGGGTAAATCGAGGCAGGCGATCGCTCAGAACGGTGCTCATGTATGCTGGATATTGGCCGAGATATATGGGATCCTAGATATAAGTCAAGATTCGATACTTTTGGTTTCACATGGTTGGACATACGGCATACCAGCCTGGAGTGGGAAAGGGGTTATGAGTCGTGTGTCTAGAGAATAAGAAATACATACCTATGGCAAAGTCGAGCGCATGTTGTGCCGCGGCTATGTCTGTCAAGTCAAAAGGTCCTGTGAGTTCTCCAAACGTATAAACAAGGCAAAGAACTTGCTTTCGGGGCTATTGTCGTAGGGCATCTCCCAATCTCCATTCAGTGTAATTCCAATCTGACCGTGCTGTTCGGCTTTGAATGAGTCACGGTATAGCTTGACCGCATTTGCATGGGCGAGGATGAGGCTGTGACCGACACTAGCAATAGCAATTCAATGAGTAAGCTCGGGCTGGAACCTGCAAGTGCTGCAAGTGCTTACATCCATGGCTCCGTAGATGAGTCTCCCTCCAGAGAACGAGCACGATCGGACGACCGGCCAGGAGCGAAGACTCCGCGACCATATCCAAGGATAGCAACACACCAGGGCTCATTGATTGTAAGCCTATGCCCCATAAGCATGAAATTCGACGGCTAAAGGAGGTGGATAACGAACCAGTGTTTCACGCGGTCACCGAATGACTCAAAGCAAATCTACAAACGCGTGCAAAGGAGTCAGAATAACTGACTATAAAATGAGAAGGGGAGCAGAAGAATACCTTGGCATATCTGGTATAGTCCTTGACAATCTCGTTCTTATTCAACCACCCCCCATATCTGTCGTGGAGTGCTTGAGGTAGATCCCAATGATACAGAGTCTGTCATTTTCAGCCAAGCTTTGGTTAGCTTTCGAGGGAAGTTGATAAGAAGATATGAACATACCACGAAGGGCGTGATACCCTTCTCCAGTAGTGCATCTATAAAATCAGAATAGAACTTGATCCCCTCGGGATTGACAGGATCCTCCCTCCCTCCCAATGGGATGACCCTCGACCACGATATCGAGAACCGATAAGCCTTGACACCGTACTGTGCGAGAAGTTCAATGTCCTCTTTCCAGAGGCGGTAGGAGTCCGTTGCGATATCGCCGTCACGCCCGTCTTGTGTCTTGCCAGGAATGCGGGAGAAAGAGTCCCAGATGGAGGGGCCACGCCCCCCGCTGGTGGTTGAGCCTTCAATTTGGAAGGCGGCTGTGGATGCAAGGGGAAAGGCGTGAGATGAGCAAATTAGTGTGGAGGCTGTTTGATTACCTGTGGCAAAGCCCCAGAGGAAGTCCGCCGGGAGCTTCTTGGCCTTGGAAGGCGAGGAGTCAGTGGTAGCCATCGCGTGACGGTGTTGGCGGAGGTATCGACAACCATAATTCAGAGGATTGCGTGTTCTTTATAAACACAGTCTAGCGTTAGGCGGTTAGGTGGAGAAGGCCGACAATTGTCCGGTGGCTGAAGAGGTAAATCAGGCTCCTCAACTCCTCGACGGACAGGTGGAATTGAAAAGGACATCGAGCTTGACAAGTTGACAAGTCCGGTGATACTCCGCGTGCGTCAACCCAAGAAGACCAGACACGGTACATGAGATGCGTGAAGTTGGTTCTGCCGAACATATTGAACAAATCACTCCCTACAAGAAGGGATAAACTGGCAGTCGGAGGATTGTCGGAACATGTGTATGCAAACCAGAGATGACGGCTCGCATAGGGCGAGGCACACATCAGGATATTTACCTCAATGAAAGGGTCACTTGCATCGGAGTTGCTTCGGAAGAATATCTTTGACGTGCTTTTGTGCCAGGGAGAGATCTGGAACAACGTGGAGTCATCATAACAAGATGCTTCGTAGGGTTAGCTACATATGTACTGCAGGATATACCGAAAACGCAACCCATGGGGGAACGAAAGATTGTGGTCGTGACGAACATGGGGAAAGTGATCCGGAATCTGGGGTGAGGCCCGAAATATTGGTAACTGCTACAAGCAGAACACATAAGCGCGGAAAATTCACCAAGCAGCTGTACCGTCGGCGGGCGCAAGTCCCTGTATCATTTGAATGCTCACAGGATCGACGAAAAGCTCGAGAGTCCGTTGCGCGAGAATGAAGTTGCAAGCCACCCCATGGTCATGGCGGATGTGACGGATTGAATGTTAACTGTGTATGACTCTACTCATTGAGGCACTTGATAAGACAAGAAAGTTTATTTTGATGAAACAGCAAGCCACTGAGCTTGTGATACTGGGTGGACTGATGTCGAGAAGGGGAACCCAGTCATATATATGTAACAAAACCAGAAAATACTTAGCGGGTTGATGCGAGATCGTCACCGGAACTTCCCGAGCTACTGATCCCACATAAAATCAATTTGTCTTCCATGAGCGCTTAGGTTCAATGTTTAAACGTATACCCATGAACACACCAACTTCAAATTTAGAGAAGTCGAGTATGACAGTTTTGCATGAGTTTCCTGCCTGTTTCAAAGTGCCTTGAAAGCTACATACATCCAAGCGCCGCTTGAAGACGGGTTTTCGTTCTCTTGATGACGCCAAGTAGTAAGTGACCCGATCGTGTAGAACGAGTACCTAAAAGATACCGTAAGCGTGAACGAGGGATTTGGAGACACACCAATTGATTAAGCAGTAAACGCCTAAAACGAATGCGCCGAGGTTCGGATTGCGATACCAACGCGTAAACACACACTGGTAGACGCCAGAAGACGAGTCAGAAACCCAGAAAACGAGTCAGAATTGACCAAAAAGCTGTAGCACAATGTGGCTAAGAGCAAGAAGGTGAAATTCACACGGTCCCGCTCGTCGTCGAACGAGGCAGAACGTTACAAACATCGGCAATCCAGCACACGTTCTCTCGTGTCTGGGCCCTCGCTAGGTACAGTGTAGAGTTTGCTATGTAGAGAAAGAAGCTATCTAAGTCCATGTGATACTTGTGTCAAAATTTTGATGAAGGTGTCGGAGCCGCGGGACAAGGACGTCTCAGAGGATTGGATGTCGACCCTAGGCTTTCGAGACAAGGAGGCTGCGTCTACGAGTCCCCCAGGCTCGCGCGCACTTTGCGAATCCCCCAGGCCCTAGTTCCCAGACCCTAGTCCTCATCCTCAACCTAGTCTCGTCGGCTCGATACGTCGAAATCTTTGTAGTCGTTATAGCTAGAGAATATACTACCCGTGACCTAATTCCTTCGAATTCGAGAGTCTTGAAGCCGAAAGACCTATAGAGATCAAAGGTTAGCCGTTCAAAAGGGAGGGTAAATGATTACGGAAGCAAATGAGGTCAGAAATAAAAGAGGAAAATCACGATGGAGGCTCGGAATATAAATAAAATGATGGTTTCAAGAAGGGGTCCGGTCTCTCGTCTACACAGTGTCTTACATAGCAGTTTATCCCTTACGACGCTGTGATCTCATTTTGGCTTCTACCACAACATTTGCCTCTAGGCTCTGAATCAACCAACCACGGAATCAGTACCCTGTGCTGGATGGACTCTATAGTCTCGAATTCGAAGAACGCCTCGTGGGATGAGTCTTTCTCCCAGTTATATAACGATGCTACATACTTTCTTTCATACTCTCCGGCCCACAGGTATATTTGCCTGTTGAAACGAGTTCCTATGTCTCGAGAAGGTACTTTTTGGTTGATTTTCACCAAGGTTATTCATAGGCGTGTTGAAATCAAGTCTGCAATCCGACGTTCAGATCAAGCAACAAGGATAACATAGTATTCCGGTTGGCCTCGATGAGCTCATGAGGCAAACGGATGAGGACTACGACAGAACTATGTCACCTAGATACCTGTGGAAATGGGGTAGAGCTGAGTGAAAGACAACAAGAGCTAATTGTGAAAGGAAAGGGGAATGAGTGATATAGACTGAATAAAGGATGAAAACGTTGAAATACTGATGACCCCTTCAATTGGCGTCTTGTGAATGTTCAATCCAGGGCCCAGAATTTTAACAAGGCGTACAACCAAGCAATTGAACTTGCAACTTCAAAATCATAGAACACCATAGATATACTCTTCATCTTCGTTCTCGCCTCAGGTGATTCTGTAGCTACATTCATATTATTTTATGCAAAGGGCTGAAATAATTCCAAAGACCAGTAGCTTTGAGCGATTTAAACCCATCGAGCTGAGTCTGGCAACCGAGCCGGGCAAGAATGCGCAAAAGGCGCAGTAAGTAGGGCGTCACAACGTTTCATTCTTCTCCTAAAGTCTTCTACGATGAGCCCATCCTTTCTACTTTACGTTCACTAGACGGCAACGCCGTTACTATGCCCTGCTGGATTCCGCCACCCCTACTATTGAATCCTGTCTCTATCTCGTATTATAAACGTCCGCGTGGCTCAATTTGCGCTTCGATTTAAATCGGTACGAATATTGAACTTGAGGAACTTGAATGAGGCTCCCACCTTGTGCTCACGTACCCGGACAAAGAGCGATATATCAATGTAGTACCCATCGGCACGGCCCATGCATGTAACTATCGATATCAGTCCGGCGCACCAAATACTTATATAAATGGGGGGTGCAGTTTGTAATTGAGTTCAGACTCACAACAAAGGGCAACTCCAACGCACTAAGGCCGCAAACTTCATCTCGCAGCTGGCAGTGTGCCCCGGTCACTCCGCAGACCCTAATGCCCCGCGCATTGGCTCACCTCTCTATCACATCCCCGCAGTGAAATTCCTTCGTTGTAAAACCACTTTTCTTTCATACAACATCACCAGGATGACATTGGGGTCGGGGTCGGGGTCGGGGTCGGAATTGGGATGTGAAGGATGGATTTAACTTCACGTCACCATCTACATACACTCGAACCGGTGGATGACGCGGCTTGATACGAACTGCCCACATCGCAAAACAAAATGGCGAACGCTGTGCCCATAACAGATTGGCGATCTCATCATTACATTATATCAATTCTGTCACCCGTTTCTGTGGGGGTAATCATTTGGGTGCGTAGAGTCATGTGGAAATCCCGTTATTGGCGTAAAGGTTGGGGTGTACATATGCGATCTCGACGGATTATGTTGCGAGCCCATGGTAAGTGTGCCTTGAGGCGCCAATCATTTCGGTTTGTTGCAATGTTAAAGCAAATCGATATATTTGTGGGACCTAAGCCGCTACTAACGACCATGTCTCGTTTGAGCTCTTCACAGATTGATGAAATTGAATCTTCCTTTCAGATTTTCAAGTATGATCTGGCCAAGCTTGTCTTGTCCTTTCTTCTATACGGTGCGTCCGTTTGGTCTCGCTTGGGTTTCTTATCAAATTCCGGAATTCAGGAACTCTGTCACCTCTGGTAGCCTTTGCAGCGTCTCAACTTTTGTGCGTGCCAATCTATAGGTTGTCACTTGTGTCGCCTGATTCTGAGAACATACAGCAAACGCGGGTTGGGTCCTTTTTCGAGAAAAGTCATGCTTTCGGTCTGCATCCTCAATTTTTGCTTCATATCATCGGTCGTCGCTACGAGCGTATTACCAGTGCTGTGGAGCTTACAAGAATTGCTTGACAAACGGGGATATCGAAAAGCTAGCGGTTCGATGATAACCGCCACAATGAATTCAACAGGTTCAATTGTCCGCATAATCTCAGGTCTTCTCCTTGTGAGCCAGCACATGCGTCTTAAGTTGTAGAACCTCACTAACATACAAGGCAAGGTACTTTTGAGTGATGCAATTGTAGTCTGGAGAGCTTGGATCCTATGGACACATCCCATTTGGCTGCGGATGCTGCTTTTACTAATGCTCTTGACATTGTCAGGTACATATTCCATTTGAAACCCTTCTTTACGCTGCTTACAATCGATGGCAGGTGTTGGAATATGGGACCTTTTGTTAGCTATTAACGTGGCTAAGCCCAAGAACGTTATGGCGCCTCGGAATCTGTACTACTTTTTGCCCACGTCAACATCCGTAAATGGCGCCGCAACACTCTTAATTTCAATCAAATTTTGGTTTGAAATATCCTTTCCCCTCATATAACAACACTCCATCTAATCAACCCTCACTCATGCTGCAGGCTCTACCACAGGCTCACAAGAATTTTACATAGAAAGCAACAAACATCTGCTGGTCGGATTATGATCTTTCTCATTGAATCGGGAGCGATATATTGCGGACTTCAGGTAATCTCTGAAATAAAATGCTGTCTTTCACTATTTATTAACGAAAGAATAGATCTTCAATGCAGTTACATATGCATATGCATGGCAACACAAGTTTCCGGAGGACAGTCCCTTCTGGGGATTACATGGAATTTTGAGATACCTTTATTACCTAGTGACGGTAAGCTAGAAACTGAGAAATATACTGCTGGACTGAAGCTCTAATTTTGGTCAGGCAGTATACCCGTTAATGGTTATTCTTCTTTTGAGCACTCACAGGAGTGTCATCGAGAGCGTCTGCCCTTCAACGGCCCTCGACAGATATAGGGATGTCGATGTCACCGTCTCGTCGGAGCAAATGTCAGAACCTGCAAACGGAAGTCTCCCTTGACGATGCAGTGTTTACAGTCAACGACGAGCAAATAGTACGTCTCTCTGCCGTCTGGATTTTCCCTTTGTAATTCAGTACGGTGTAGTAGAGCAAAAGCGCTACGGAGAGCTCGGGAGTCTAGTCGATCGCTACAGCCCGAACGATGTAGACGTAGAGT
>JABCKO010000155.1:0-16385 GCA_018855915.1 Tephrocybe sp. NHM501043
CCATTCCATCGTTCATCCATGCTATCTGACTTACATACATATATATCCCGAGTAGCCACTCAATGAAAAGGCCTCAACGTGCGGAATGAGGCAGTCTGCGGTTCGGTTGTACGATCCCGACACAGCGCGTCAAGGTGTGCTTGCGGCCGGCCTTGCTTCCGGTTATGCATTCATTCTATGAACTAAGCGAGGGCTTCCTTGATCATAATTTGTCGACTTGCGCCATACAATTCTGCAACAAGTCCTGATATTCTTCCAGAACCATGGTCACTGGCATTTCGAGGTCAGTACCTACCCCCACGCAAGTGATGCAACCACCCACGACACGGAACTTTGAGCTAGCGCGATCTCTTTTGATTTTTTGTTAATGCAAGGCCACAGACGATAGTCACTACCATTAGGGCAAATGAATGCAATTGAGAGGCATTCACATGCCAATGCAGATCAGTAATACTTTGACACAGTATATTAGTTGGAGAGGACTCATTAAGAAACCGATATTAGTGTGCTAGGCTCCAGGGGATACATTCAAGGCTCCTCCGGGGTTACACTAATCAACAGCCCAAGCTTTACGTTTCGGAGCTGGAACGTGAAACGCAAAGCTTCTACGTACCCATAGCAAGGTTCCTGATCTCATTAATTTCGATTCTCATTCCGACCCTCAACATCTTTCACCTTTGCCGATACTGAAGCCTATCTGGTCTCATCACGCCAATCTACGATATTCTCAAGTCGGCACCAGTCGATAATTATAGAATGTGTGTCCATCAGCCTGAGTGGTGCCACACATGGACAATGGGGATGGGACGCATTCAAACGATCTCTATCGCGTGGCGACTGAAGGGCTGAGGCCCTTGCAGTTGCTGGTCCTTTGTGGGAGAGGTGTCAAGGAATCCGAGAGACATTAACATGAAAGAGGAATCTATATGTTTTGTTGGCAGTGATAACCATTCTCAAGACTACGAACGGCACAGTGGGGAATAATAGTCTATGTGAGGACCTGTGCGTTGCGCAACAGGGAAATTAGGGTGGTGTGGACCGAGCTTCCAATGTATATATATCTCCAATAGTATCAGAATAACCCTGCATCTGATGAATTATCAATATGACAAGCGTCGGATAAACCGCCTGTAGACGATGCAGACGAGTTACAATTGTTATTACAGAGGGGAATGTCCAGCGCGTACAATGATTTGAACATAAACCTCGTAGAGGGCCTTAAGAAGACAGTTTGCGACTGAAGCTAAATTCATAGACACAGCTTTATTGGCGAGGGGGCTGAACACCTATAAATAAAATTAGGATGACTTTAAAAGTTTGCATTTCCATACCTGTAAGGCGCCAAGCACAACACTCGATTCAACAAGTACCAGCAATGCCTTCTGCCCTCGGGACCAACGGCATTTGTTCGAAAGAAAACTCCGATGCGTCCTGTTGAAGATGAAAAAGAATCGACTATATCCCCCAGGCCTATAAAATGTTCCGAGATGCGTACCATAATTGGTAGCCAATGAGGCATGTTGCTGAAACATTTGCGGCCAATGAAAAGCCAAGGGCCACATCGAAGACATATCCGCTGACCTGTTTTTTCGGATTGACAAACATGTTGAGAATACACTGACTCTCGTAGTATGTTGAAAGCATTATAGTATAGGCCAGCGTGGTACCTGAAGTGTTATTGGCCATAAAGCTATAGATGCATCAAAAAGAATGAATAACTGACCGCAAGTGACAACATACAAGCAACAGGGTAAAATCAGCAGCAGTGGAGAAAAATCCCTCGGCGGCGAAGCCAAATTCCGCCACGTCTCCCTCCCATGCGAATGCCTCCCCCGCTTCCTCGCAATCGCCGCCCCCAATACCACGCGTTACCTCGAGACGTGCGGCCTCCTCCCAGGCCACGAGCACTCCCAGCCGCAAACTGACAGGCCCAACCCCAGCGAAGGGAAGGATAAAGGGTCCCTGGTCACGACGATGCTGATAACGAAACAATGTGCAATCAACGATACCTGTAACATGGAGGGTGAGGAGGGCGTCCTCGCGTTCACAGAAGGTAGGGGGTTGATTACCCTCGGCTAGATACACACACATCCGACGCAGAGCTGTGAGTCTTTTGCTTTACTTGCCTTTGCATTTCTATAACTGCTCCTTGCTCAGGCTTCATGTCCTCTGTCGACCTCCACACCCACTCGGCTTCGAGTACATGCTTTGCGAGAGCTTCGCTGTAGTGTGTGCGCCCAAGTCCACGCTCAAGTACATGTCTCTCCTCTCTCTCCGCCCTCCTTTCTTGACGGACCGTTCACAGCTTTGGAATAATTCTGCCTCACAGACCTGTCAATGCTTGATATCGTGCTCAAGTGCGATGCCAAGGAGGCATTCCATCCTCATCCCGATCGCCCGATATACACCGTAAGCTTTTTCTTCTCTTCCTTTGTTACCTTTCATCATCGTCGTCCGCTTCTCTGCTCCGGCACTGACCCTCCTACAGGACGCCGACAAAGGCCACGTCTCGATGAAAGATATGCCGCTGGAGATAGTCGATCTGCGCTAGCCGATTCCCTTCCATGTTGTTTGTTTTCTTTCAATCGGACAACTATGTTCATTCTCATCATAAGTATCATATTCTGATTTACCCCGCATGAGTCCCATCCACTGCATTCACTACCCCCTATCCCATATCCATGTAGCCACTCAATGAAAAGGCCTCAATGTGTGCAATGAGGCCGCCTGTGTTGTATGAGACAATACTTAATCACTGCCATTGGCGCTGTGAAAGTTTTTGAGGCAGACCATGGTTGGACGGGGCAGTGAGGTGCGGAATATAGGTGCGTACCTGATGTTTTGTTTGCTTTCTCCGAGTTTCGACAATACTTTTCCAGGATCTGGGCCCATGGCGCCCCTAGCGAGACTGTGCTTGATCTGAAAGCGGGAAACGAAGCAGACGGTGCTTGGATTCAGACGTTCGAGCCCAACGGCACTGACCCCCGGTATTGGCTGCTTACGGAGGTTCCCTGGAACTAACTGGTGGTTATTCTGAGCATCAGGCTTTTACTTACCAATTTTGAATCTCGATGTGATGTCATTCATATTGATATATACTGCTGTATACCTACCATTCAAAATCATTTTATTATGTATCGTGAATGTTGAAATGATCACATTACTACTAGACCATAATCGTGCCGAAATAAAGGAAGGTGTTAACCCTTATATTGACGACCCGGTCTCATACTTCTACGTTGGAATTCAGCGTCCACATGCAGCTAGCCGACGAGAACTTGAGAGTTCAGTAAGTTCTCAGTCGGAAAGACCGTACTTGGGTATATCATGGCTGGCTAAGAATTGAGGGGGGCGCATTCCAATTAGAGGGCGCCGTATTCCTTGTCTTCCTGACGGTGCTGCTACAAAATACGACCGAATCGAGGGTTAGCTGGCGTTCAAACACAAAGACTACAAATACAGGAAATAAAATGACGATTCACCCTGGCCTCGTCGCGCAAAGCACCAAGCAGACCCGTTTGGCAGAGAAAAAGTTGGTTATTGTGGGCTTTGATGTGAGGAACCTTACCACGTATAGGCTGGTGTGAGGGCCGATATTTGATTCAGTTGTAATTATCATTAGATAGTACGAATCTTCTGGCCTTCAGAGCCGTCATAAGTCATTAAGTCAGAAAGAGCCTCTCCGAGGGAGATTGAGGCACGATCAAGGAGGAAAAGTCTTCTGAGCTGCCGCATCCTGTTGAAACTAATACGTTATTTATTGGGAACGAAATCGACTACGTTGGAATCGGGATGGAGAAGTGGGTATGTCAAGGTATATAGTTTTTCCATACAGCTCGCTCGACCGTCAGCTCTGCTTCATAATCTGGAAAGATATCCGTGAACACTTCCTTCCACCCAATGTATCGTTCGCGGAGGTACAATGTTCGAGTATATTCCCAGTATTCCGGCATCCACCCAGCACACGCCCAATCAACTAGCGCACAAGGACGAAGATCTTGGTCTACGAGGATATTGTGTGGTGTGATATCCCCATGTGTAAAGGATATTCGGTACTGCCTCTCAGCCCGCTTCTTCAGTGCTGCTTGGAGCTCTTCGTCATAGGGTTCCCATGGTTGGCAAAAGCGCTGAGCATGAAATTCGTCTTGGGAGGCGAATGGGCCTACAGGACCCGACTGCGAGAGTCTATAGGACAACAGGCTTGTTCCCAGCAAGCCAGATATGGTATGATCGTTTGGCGGTGGTAGAAGACGTAGTTGGTCGAACCATTCGCGCAAGGTTTCCGTAAACACTTTGCGCTGGCGCTCTGTCATTTCATCCACTGGGACGCGCGTCGGGCCGTACTCTGTTCCCCTGACAGCGGACATTAGAATAAAAACACCTCCTGACGGGAGTTCAACAACATCGAGGATGTGTGGTACTGGGATTGTGGTATTTTTTGCGACGTATTGTGTGGCGAGGGCTTCTTCGACGGTAATGGAGATTCCCTGCTTTGCGTACAGATTGAACGGGACAAGATGATTGACACAGGGAGACGACGTTCTTCCACCTCGCTCGTCCGAGAAACGCCACAGAGCTTGATATGCCGCTAGCCGTATATTAGAGGGTACGCGAAGCCATGCATACCACAAAAAACCTGAAAGTTTGAATGGTCTTCGTCATGACTTTAGTTGTTTGGATATCAATTTGGATGGAGACAGAGATGCACCTTCGGCGATAAACAAAGTCTGCAGCGGTCGCCGCAGCGTCGCTCTGAGGCATGCTGAATGTGGGTGATACCTTCGTTTACTGTTGTTGTTGGATGTCTTTATGAACCATGCTCCATGTTAGTTACGTAAGCGAGATATTAAGTAATCATTGGGATTGTTCAGCCACATTCTGATTTTCTTCTTGGATCCTTGCAGGTACAAATCGATATCGAAACGTCTCTTATTTTTTTGCCTTTCTTGCGTCAATGAAGCATTTTATGTTTCAAGAAAAATCTATCTAATAAGTATGATGAATGCGGTTCCGTCAGTCAGTCGTCCAAGCCTGCCAAAGCACGTCACTTTGTCGATTCATGTACCCTGTTTAAAACTGCCAGCTCTTCTTCTATTAAATCCTTGTCACGTCGGGACCTTCATCTTTCCTGACTGTAGAGATCCCACATACATAGGTCAAATCTGTGAATTTCTCTTGACTGCCAAGTGGCGGCTCAGGCGTTTCGAAATCGTTCACTCATCAGTTACATTGAAGAAGTAATGGAAGAGTTTCTCGCTGATCATGGTTCAAATGCACCAATGAAGTATCCGCACTTCCCCGGTTAAACAAGCAGTTCACCCTCAAGCGCCGCTTGTTAAAGGAGGACACACGTTCCTTGATCAATACCGAGGACATGTGTAAGCCTACAGCTTACTACGGTTCTCACCGAACTGTATATATATCGGACCAGTATCTGAATTGTAATCAAGTCAGATATGTGCCTTTTGTAGAGGAGTGGGACCAGACCACGATGGCTTTACAACATGTGACGATGTCTGCAACCAGGTAACCCACAGATCTTCCCCTCGTACCTACTATCTCGAACGTCTTATTTGCGTGCCGTACATACTACGCCCGCAGGTCACTCGCTTGAGTCGCTTCCACTTGGGTCCTGACGCCCACATTCATCTCTGCTATCATTTCTCTGATTTCTCTGACGCCCACACTCCTGATTTCTGCCATCATTCCCCTGATGGCCACATTTGTCTCTGTTTCTATTTGTCCTTTTCCTGTGGTCTTTATTCCATTTTTATACTTCATCCCCTTATTTATTAACTTCTTCTGTAGATGTTTGTCAATTATGCCTTCTTGAGGACCCACATATCATCTCAGCTGACATGCGCCTCTCCTCAGCTATTTGTTCTACTTTTGTACTTTATACCCCCAGTTCTTACCTTGACTCGTTCCCCGTCACCGAACATGGTCCCCTGACGCCCACAGACTCATTTTAGCCCACTGTCTCTTTGTCCTGCTGTTCGCCTTTGAATCCACGGCCTGTTTCTATTTACGTCTCGAGGTCTTCGGCTGTTGACCCAGTGCTCTTATTTCAGTTTTGTGGTCTGTTTTCCCTCCGACGGGTGTATATAAAGCCTCATAATCGTAGGTCTGCCTTCATTCAAAACACATACCTTCATCTTCCTAGCCTCCTTTACTCCAGTTAAGCTTTCTCAACACAATGTCTTCACAGTCAGTGATTACCAGTATTATACCCACATTCTGACGCTTCATTGGCTAGGAACCAACGCCTCGCCGCTGGTGACATCTTGCTTACAGCTTTCGCTGGCTCCACGGAACCTCATTATACTCTTTCGATTATGACGAGCCCGGAGACCTGCATGAAGTATCATGCTACGAACGTTTCCACCGGGCACTTCATATTTGAAGCCAAACCACAGTACCTGCTAGCCTCGCTCACCCTCTGTGTAGTTCTCAAGATTGGTAGTTCATCAGTTTTACTTCTTGTTCTCAGCGACGCATGCTAAGCCGCTTTAGGTACAACTCGGGGCATATCTACGGAGCAAATCACGCCGCTGCTTGAGTCAATCCCCATGAACCTCACCCAATATGATCTGAGGACAGAGGCATACTTTGACTGCCGTGTCTGGCTCAAGCAAGCTGTTAGGGTCCTTGCTAGCAGAGGCATAATCACTTGCATCGATGCTGATGCTGTTGTCAATGGCGAGCTGAGGACATATGCCCTCGACAATTACAATGCCATCATACAAGGATATGGACGTTCTAAATCATATGTCTCCACATACTCCGCATAGATTACTAAATAAGACTGTACCTGTACTTCAGTGCCTCTGACCGGCAGTGGTGCCGCTATTCCCTACCAGTAGTTGAGTCCCAGTTGCGCCTGCAGTTAGGCATGCCGTTCCCTGTGTTTGATCAGCTCAAGTCTGTGCCGCCCCTTAACACCGCAATACACCGTAATCCGACGCATTGTCGTGTGTATTGAGCAGTATCCAGGGTTACTGGAGCCCTAATGCGTTTACTGCCATTCATTCATCTCATCATACTGATCTTCTAGGGACCAACGACACCATTTTCATGTCACACGACCTTTTTACCGCTACTCGATCCCTTCAACAAAAGATCGCACGTGCTACTATCATGGGTGGTGGCAAGCAAATGCCTGTACTGCATTTGGCTGTTCTTGTGCCAAAAACCTCGTCCCGTGGACTAACTTCCCCTCGCAAATGCGCCAGCAGTCTGAGTCAGAAGTGACACTAGGAAGCAGAACAACCAGCAAGGGCCCCACTACTTCCAAACCTCTCTTCCGGTTACCAGGGGCTCTTAAGACTAGGGTATTGCTAGGGTATTAAATTTTTTGACAGGGTAGGGCCATAAGGCGGCAGGGTTGATATTCATGAATATCTTCCAGTGTCCAGCCGAAATTATGTATTTCTCGCTACATTCCAGCTAATGTAATAGGATTATGGGGATATTTTATCAATTCTAGGGTGCGATTAGGGTGAAGTTTTTTTTCCAGGAGGGATGAGTAGGGTGGGCAGGGATAAGTAGGGCAGGTAGGGACAGGTAGGGACAGGTAGGAATTGGTAGGAACTGATAGGGATGGGTAGAGATAGGGGGACGATGACATTTCTGTGGCTTGCTGTGGCGTGAAAAAGGGGATACTGTAGAATGGCCTGAATTTGCAATTTGTTGATGGTCATCTCATACCCTAGTATTTATACATCAAGCACCTGGGCCGCCTGTTAGAGGACTGGCAGAAGCTTGAGTTTGTTATGAGCTCAGCTAAAGGCTAAGCATTGTCATCTAGGTGTTAAACTTGAATGTTCCACTTTCCCGTGTCTACCCTGCCAATGGAGGCCATCGGGTCTTGCCTTGGACAAGTGTGGAATCCCACAACACCTCTACATCATACTTCCTCATATACCCTTCGTGTAATTTCATCACAAAATCTTGTTGTAAAATTCCATTGCGTCCAGTACATACATGTCAAGTTTTACAAGTGAAGGGTAGATACTAGAGATGGTAATAAGGTATAAGATATACCAACGAAAGGTTCAGCATCCTAGCAATAGAACACAGTATACAGTACACTGCTTGTACAGGGAGAAAGAGGGCAGGCAGATGAAATCGGAGGTCCCGTTCCTTACAAGTAAGGAAGAAAGGTATCATCGCCATTTAACGCCTAGACAACACTCGAGCTCCCGCTGGCAATGAACTGCCTGGCCCCCTTCCCATCCCAATGGCTTGGGGGCTGAGGTGCATCGCTAGGAGAGGCGTGGCCACCTCCAGCTCTGTGACGCCAAACTAAGCCATGTTCACACCTACGGCTCGACTTCCAAATGCGGGGATTTCTGAATCGACACCCAAGGGTCAGGTACTCTCATCTCTCTCCATACCATTCCAAGAAACTGTCAGGATTCTGTGGACAGCGTATGCATAATCATCAGGCTCTGAACCCAACGCTCTGGGACTGGATCATCTTTTCCCTTGATCCTTCCCCAAAGAAGTCCATCGTATACGACAGAGGCCACTTAGATATCACGGAACTGCCATTTGTCGAGCTCAAGGTACCACGGTGACCTCGTGCATCACCACCATTGAATCATTATCCGCCTTTCTGGGCATTCTGATGACTACATGTCCTTCGTGCAAATTTATCATGGTATATATGGGAATACCAACGTCGGGCGTCTATTTCTATTGCCTTCTTCCTTCCACGACGCCGGTGGCCACCAGATCCCATTATACTTGAGTTGGGGTTTGCTACTGGTCTGCTTTGATGACGAACTATTAGCGAGCAGAAATCGCCCATTTTCGAGAACACCTCGAATACTTAGCACTGCTTAACACAACACCCAGTTCACTCCCGCTATCTGTAAAAATGAGCCATCCGTGTAGCGGTTCAGCGAGTTATATCTACGCGAACGAGGTGCGGCCTCTTATGCTATTCAAAAACCACGCTACGATTCACTTAACATCATCTGCAGAGCCTCCCCTTTAGTCCCACAGAACAAAATTTCGGTCCCTACAGAAACATGAAGAGCTTGGCGCCCGTGAGCACAATTACGCTCCCATTCCTGAATGTCACTAAGTCCCCCTTCTTATAGATGGGCTCCATCGCGGCCTTCCCCATTGCATGGCCACCCAACCCTCTGCTGGGAAGGGACGAAGAAGATATGAGATCTGTAGTATCTACCTCCACTCCAGCCACACGGCGAGTAACATTATAGGGGAGCGAAGATGACCTGAGCCGTACCCGAAGTTGGGCTTCCCGTGGGCGAGTAGCAGCGCGGGAAAGAAGAAGAGCCAGGCCAATTTCGTGGAGGCCGAGATTCAACGCGAGTTTCACATATCATGATATCGTCCAGGTTGATTCAAGGATACGCAGATTCGCATAGGCAAAACAATAGGGAAGGTGACCAGACGTTTCACCTCAATTTTCGTCGGTTTCCTACCAAGGACGGAGAGCCCATCCACACTTCTCGTAGCAATCGTCAAAGGATCTAGGTTTCGTTACACATATTTCTCCACTTTCTTTCTGTACTGCTCAAGTATGCTGCAATCACAATTGTCAGCAAATGACCACGGCCGTAGTGCAGCTTGAAGACATCGTACATATATGCGTCAATGGCCGCGTATATCCGAAGATCGACCACCTGGATCAGGAAAGTGTCAGTGGAGTACGATGTAAAGAGGACGAGAAGTATTTGTTCGAGGATGTAAAGTCGTGATATCAATTAGTTAGAATTAAAATTGAACAATTCATCGTAAGGACTGTAGGAGAAATGGAGCAATATCAAAAAATTAAGACCAGAAAGGAGAGATGAAACCGGAGAAAGGAAAAAAGAAGTGAGGGAGGAGAAGGCTGACGAGGTGGTTGTACTTTGGCAGTGCTGGGAGACAACCCAAATTGGGGGAAAATAAATACACCGTGAACTATTTCAGAAGTTTATTTAGTTTATAACGTATTTATACATAGCTCAAAGCGCATTGGCTGAATGTACGCTTCCGAGCTCGGACTCGGAGAAGTTGGTATCTCTGTGAGCCGATTCGCTAGGGCTGAACTTTGCACAGAGGACGGAGAAATCACTTGTGTTCATCAGAAGTCAGACAAAGTTGTTGTTAGCTTTAGATGGCACCACGAAGAGACCTCTATATGTACCTCAGGAAGTTGCGATGTACAAGTATGGCGAGAGCCACCAACTCGGAGTCAGACCGATCACTGATTTTACCAGTCGCTGACATACCCACAACTCACCGGACCGCGTGAACATTCTGCAGAAATTCCTCCAACGTGGTTGGTTGTCGCCAACGTCGAGGGCGCTCCAGAAAAAAGCCAGTACGACCTATTCCCTCTCGGGCGGCTGCCTCCTAGGCCCCTTTCCTCTTTTCCTTTCATATCTTTCCTCAACGAATAGAGCAATAATGCTGCGGATAGTGTCTTCTCTGTCCCGATCCATCTCGATGGGTCTACTCGGAAAGGCGTCGACTCAATGGTATGCGCTTGTGTTTATCCTTTGATGGCTGCGGAGGTTGATGTAATGCTCTTTTGCGCGTGTGCGTTGATGCAGACACGCCGACTCGTCGGACTCTCCCGCCCTCAGCCATCCCCGTATTGAGTACCGCGGCAACATGCCCGTCCCCACCCGCAGTCCCCTCCCCTACACCTAACCGTCCACCAACCCCTCCACAGCCGGCAGGATCGCCTAATCCCAGCTCATGTCCCTGCATCAGCAGAGGCAGGGCTACCAGCCTTCCGACGCCACATCGTTCAGTCTCGGCCAACCCCAGCACCAACCCATGACCCGCACGTTGGCGCTGTACCCGCACCCCTCGAGAGCTCCGGTTATGCCGACGCCTCTACCTGCGCCACCCCCGCCACACATAGTAATGGTTGGTGAGAGAGAAAGTACGATTCAAAATACTAGTATTATGAAAGCTGGTCACAGAAAATATGTGTATGTTCGAACTTTGCAGTGAATGTGCCACAAGTCCCACATGATACGATTGCGTCATGACTCAGGGACAACCTCTGCCTTTTGTGGCTCACCTTCACCAGCAACCAAGGGATCATACTTAGCATCTGATGTCCCTAGTCATGGTTATTTGCGCATGCAGGAGGAGTGGAGCAGGAGGAGATCTGGAGAAAGAAGGCACTCCAGAGCAATGTGGCCGAAATTTGGTTCGGTCTGAGAACCCCAGCTCATGTTCATCAGCAGAGGCAGGGCTACCAGACTTCCGACCCCACCTTGTCCTTCTCCTCCTCCAGTCTCAGCCAACAACCCATAACACGGACATCGGCCCTGTACCCGCACCCCTCAAGGGCAGTCATGCCGATGCCCCTGCCTGCGCCACCTCCACCACAACAACCCGCCCCACAGACGTACTATCCCGGTCCTTTGTGCCCTCCCCCGCCCGTTCCTGTCCTTTTCATTCCTCCCCCACCTGCTCAGCCCCACCAGCCACCCCACCAGCTGCCCCAGCCCCAGCCCCCATGGGCACAGGCGCGTAGCAAGCGGCAGTAGCAGCCGATAAAAACCCCCTCTGCCAAGTCTCCTCTCTCGCGAATGCTTCCCCTGCTTCCTCGCCATCGCCGTCCCCAACACTGCGTATAACCTCAAGTACCCCCCCATCGTGCTCATCCCCGCCATACAGGCCCCTCCTGGCCAGGCAGCCCTCTCAGATAACCACCCCCGGCACAGAGGCTGGACATCTGCCTTATACCTGCGCCCTTCCAGGGCACTGGTCATGCCGATGCACCACTTCCATGACAACAAGCACAGCAAAGGGGTGGAGAGGTGCACTATCCGGGTCCGTAGCCACCTGCCCTGCCCATTCCTGTGCCTTTCATGCCTCCCCCTCCCGTTCAGCCCCAGCAGCCTCCGCCCCAGTCCCAGCCACTGCATGCGCATCTGTGCGTAGCAAGTCAAGACATCCAATCTCCTCCTCGGCTGCAAGGTGACAGCCCCCAACGCCAATGATGGGAAGGATAACGGGTTCCTAATCATGGCAATGTTGATGCCGAAACAGCGCGCAATGAGCGATACCTGTAACATGGAAGGCGAGGAAGGTGTCCTGGCATTCACGGAGGGTAGGGGGTTGACTACCCTCAGCTGGATACACACACATCCGACGCGAGCTGTGAGCTTTTGCTTCATTTGCCTTTGCATTTCTATAACCCTTCCTCGCTCAGGCTTCGTGTCCTCCGTACCCACTCCAGCTTTCAATCCATTCTCCTCGAGAGCTTGTGTGCGCCCAAGTCTCTGCTCGACGCTTACCCAGATTCGGGACATTCAATGAGACATGCAATGATGGCTACTGCCACAACTTTGCTATGGCACAGTCACTGAAATGACACATGTAGTTACTAATGATTAAGCTAAAGCTTTGAGTGTTGTTAGGCGTTGGTGCTTTTCGAAAATAAAATGATTCCGGTACGGGGAATCGAACCCCGAGCTGCCGCGAAGTGCACGCATGAAAGGCGGCAATGTTAGCCGTTACACCATACCGGATGTCAAATGATCGTAAATAGCTTTAATAATAGCGGTACAGAACTTGGATGTGAAGGGGACTGGCCACGGTCCTGTATTGATCCACGGCAAGATTTAATCAGTCAAGCCAGAACGGAGCCCCGCAATCCTGTGTATCTTTCGAATGGGTATTTTCAAAATCGAAAATCTAGAGGGGTTCCGAGGCGACCCCACAATCAAAATGGAGGCATTGGACTTGTGGACTTTAAATGGAGAGAACAACGACTTAATGAGTTTGCTATTTTGATTCTCCGGTTGGAGAGGCAACGCAGTAAATTCAGCGATTTGGTTTCAAGATGATACAATTGGTTTATGAATGAAGTTCTTTGAATAAATGTACGATCCTGTTCAAAGAGATGAGAATTTGCGCTCTGTGCAGTACGATCTATACAACTTCCAATCTCGCGCTGCTCCTCCCATGCTAAACCGTCTTAGTGTTTCCACTGGTACTCGATTCGCAATTGAGCTCTGCCTGCGCAACGATCGACTCGTTCCCCAGTGCAGTCGCCACAATAGTGGGGTCCGAGAACTCGGTAACGCTCTTGATGAGGTTATCATCCGAGAATGTGAACGTATATAGGTACTCGTTCTTCCACGGAAATTCGTGAGTAGTGCGGCCGTTCGACGTGGTCTAACCATTCAAAGAGAGCTGAGAAAAGATGTAACAAAGGTAGAGAGCGAAACGCACGGCAAAGAAGATTGAGTTGTTTCCCTCGACGATTGTGTCATCCGTAGGTAGCGAGATCTATAAAATTTAGAACGTTGCATGAGCAACACAAATAACGGCAATTGGAGATAGACTGACATTGAAGCTTGCAATGGGCGCTCCCTCCTCCCTCGTGATATAGTCCTCAATATTTGTCGGCTCGAGGCCTAGAGATGCAGGTCCAATGACGCTGACAAAGTCAGGCGAAGTCAGGGTACGAAGCTGGGTGAAGTTCTTCTGATTTGTTGCAGTAATCCAGGCGAAGGCGAGAGTGAGGTGTTGGGAGATTGCAACCATATTAATTTATTGAAGTCGAATTTAGTTGAAGCGGCTTTGGCGTACGATCGGAAGTTAGAACTGCCATCTGCCGTCCATGAGGCGCAGCATTTATAGGAGCTTTGGTGGTGGAAATTCCTTGTGTATAGGCGCATTTCACAAGTCGTAGAAGTGGGATCTTGACATACGATCAGACATACCTACGGCACCTGGGGTACGGTGAAGGATGTGGGGAATGTAACCGTCGGAGCTCCAAGATTAGTTCTCCACTGAATTGTGATGGTCATGATGCGGTGCAAAGTATACCTGATGGAAATGCTCGGAGGACACTTGCAGAAGCGGCAGCTATCCAGGTATCAGTCGTATGTCCGCGGAGACATATGTATTATGGAGTCTGGACATGCATTGGGCCATACGTTATGTCGAATGCATGGATGAGAACGATATCATTAAATGCTCTGCAATGGCCACAGGAACAACGTTCGCGAGCATGACGGATCCTCGTAGGTTCTTTCATTCGCCACAAAACTGTCACAAGCTTCGGGATTGTACCTGGGCATCGTTCCCGCACACAGCGCTCCACAGCAGAGGGAAAGGTGGGTTGGTGGGTTGTACAAGTTGAAACCGGATTTAGTTAGGCTCGGACTCGCGTCGATCAAAGTCTGAGCGCTGATGATTCCATACTCTATCTTACTAATTGCTTAATTTCTTATGCTCCTTGACAATCATCTGCCTACGCTTCGAAACTTAGTGTGCTGCTGTTATGACTCTTAGACTCATGGAGCTCCGGAACCACGACGTTCGAGAAGGGCAAGTCCTGTCAGCCCGCCAGACCCCACAACTATCGATATAAAGCGTTGGAGGGGTCTTATATCTGGAGCATCATGTTCCAGCACCACTAGGTGAGGAGACCACAAGACCTCAGCTGTAGCTGCTATCACCTCAGTTCTGAGAGCGTCTCCTCTGTTCTCTGTCTCAAACTCCCCATTTGTCTAGACCTGCTGCCCGTTCTTCTCAAGTGAGCCACCTCTGATGTTGTCGTTGAACATTTCACTAGGTTGTAGATGGAATGAGCGCCATCACAAAAATTCCTCTGCATGCCATAAGTCAACCTACCTGAGGTCATGCAGCAAGCGCTCACGCGATGAACTTACCCCATTCATGTTCTGGATATTCTCGCTGGCATTTTATCCAGACTGCGCTGACAGATTGGCGCTTTGTTGGAGATGCCATACTCTCCAAGTAACACCGATTCCCAGTCAACCATAACTAATTTTGGCTGGCTGTCGTACCAAACGTTCGAGCTCTCTAAATGTTTTTCGGCTTCGCATCTCATTGAAGTCGAACATGACCAATTTCCCAATCCACAGATAAAGAGGCCTCCATAAATTAATACAATAATAGTCTAAGCAACAGCAAAACCAAAGTATGCCTCCAGTGGTCCTCAATTCGAATATCCTCAGCTCCTTATCTTTCAGAGACCGACACTTGTTCTCCGCGTATGGGGTTGGAGAACAGCAATCCGCTCCCTTCGCTTGTATTCATCAGGCTTTCGAACACAACCCTCTTCGTCATGCAGATCAGGTCACTATAGAAGACTTTCAGATCAAGGTTACGTATGCCGAGCTTGATCTCCTGGCCAACTGCCTGTCGAGCCGTCTGCGGACGATAGGAGTGGACCCCATTTCCGAGTCTGTCTTGTAATCGAACGTTCAGTTACAATGGTCGTTGCCATTCTTGCTGTCCTGAAAGCGGGGGAAGCCTATGTTCCACACGACAGCAATGTTGTCTCCGACGACACACTACGACATGCATTGGATGATTCTGGTGCCAGCCTCCTGAACGTTTAGCGTAAATTCAACGGGCGAATGAATGGGGCGCAAATTTCACTTATTCTCGAAAATTCCATCTGTCACGGAGCCTGCAACCACTGTGCCAAACCAGCAGATCACAGGCGCTTCAAGTGACCCCGCCTACATCATTGACACAAGTGGTAATGTTCCTTCCTTGGGTCTCATTGAGGACGACTCCTAAAACTACTCAGGTACTACTGGGATTCCCAAGGGCGTCATCGCCCTTCATTCAAATGTCGTTAACCGTGAGTGAGGTATTGTTTCTTTCACTCTTATCGCCTAATTGCATACGTCTCCTGAACAGTCGTATGCCTTGCCCCAGGAAAGCTTGGGATGGGTCCTGGGACTCGTGTCTCGCAGTCGATGAACATATCTTTTGACATGGCTGCTTGGGCAGGTCTTCAAAACACATTTGCACTGCCATTCTAATGTTATCATAGGAAATTTTAGGCAGCTTCTGTAATGGAAGCACGCTGTGCTTAAGAGGCAGAACCTCAATTGAATAGCGAACGATTATGAAGAGTGTCAACGTTGTTGTGGCGACGCCTTCCATGCTCGCCCATTATGAGCCATCTGATTGTCAGGCGATCAAGTTAGTCGCAGTTACTGGGGAACCTTGTCCCAAAGGTTTCGATTGCCAACAGGCAGTATTCTCCGTGATTTGACTTTTCCCCTTAGCCTTAGCGGACAAATAGTCACGAGAAGTTGAATTCTATAACTGCTGTGGCCCTACTGAGGTAAATACCATCAACAGAGCATTAGCCGCATTGAAATATTCGGTTTAACAGGTTACTATCGTCAATATGATGCCCTTACATCTAGTGTTGTGCCGGCTTCGGCCTCAGGCCATAGGCCGAGCCGAGCCAGGCCTGTAGAAGCCGGGCCACCGCAAGCCCCTCCAGAACTTGCGCCGGTGGGTAATGCATCCACATCCGCAAAGCGCGGAAGTGTATGATGATGATCGAGATCCTGAGTGGGAGGACATCGTCGTGCATCGTTCAGAGGCATGGGATGTGCTGA
>JABCKO010000156.1:0-16329 GCA_018855915.1 Tephrocybe sp. NHM501043
AGTGGGGCATTGACATGAGGGACCAACTCATGTAAGAAGAAGAGTGGAGAGGATATTTTGAAGCAGGCAATGTTCCCAAGAGAAATAAAGATGCACAGTGTAAGTTATAGGGGAGCATGAGGGCCAGGCTGCTGCCTAAGAAGGAGCATGTGAAGTATTTATGGTGGGTAGATATTGGGAAGTGCAAAAGATCAGAGACAAAGCAAAGGCCAGAAGGAGGAGAGGTAAAGCTCTTAGAGAAGGTGTTTAAGGCATGTCATTGACTGATTCCTATTAGTGTATTGTGACATGATTCCAGTAGCTGTCACAGAGTAGGTGTTATGCAAAGATAGTTGCACAGGGTAGATATTTGACAGGCTCAATGGATGATGGGCTGCTGGCCTTGTAGAGAAGAAATCAAGGTCAAAGGCCACATGTTCAGATTCAGAATAGGAGGAGAGAGTGTGGTGCAAGGCATTGTGAGCCAGGAGATATGATTGGTGAGCTTGGAAGCAGCAGATAATTGAGATTGCCATCAAACAAGTTGTTGAGTGCTAGGGCTAGTGACAAAAAGAAGTTCTACACTTAGGGATCCAATAGATTGGGGTGTAACATAAGATGTATTAACTTAAATAGTTTGTGGGTTTAGAATATCTAGTTAAAAATGCTTTCTCAAAATAAAGGGCCAGGCTCAGGCTCTTATCAACTCTAAGAAGCTATGACTTCAGAATGCTATCAGACCACTCCCTGAAGCCTGATAGTCCTGATCACACTTGCTTTTCTTCCTCTTTTCTCCTCCCTTTTATATTAGAGCTGGGGTGTATGGACTACTCTCTCCCATTGCCCTATTCAATGCTCCTATTATTGGCAGCAGTTCTATTAGCCTCTTCTACCAAATTGACCCAGGAGGGGACCATATGGTGCAGCTTAGCACCACATGGTTCCTTCCTGATCCTTTAGCCTTGTGGCACATCTGTTTCCCACCTTTCTGGCTGCATAGGGATATTCTTATGTGCCCCCCATTCTGCTCTTCCCTTATTGAAGCTTGCCAAAGGTTTTCCCACTACAGAACACCCCAGAGGATGCCACACATCCTCAGGATCAGGATAGGCCAGGAGTGATCTGGGCCTGATGTCACTGGTGTCATTGTTCAGATCCACAGGGCTATTTCTGGGAACCATGCTGGCTTCCCCTTTTGGCTCATCCAACTTGGTTCCCTTCCCCTTTTAGCACCCTTGGTGCTGCCACCTCTGTAGCATGCATGCACCTCTCCTAACTTCTTTTCTCTTCATGGTAGTACACCTCACCTCTACCTGGAGTTCACCCCATGAAAGGCCTATTTTCTACCCACTGGTGCCTCATTCTGTGAACTAGGTCAACAAGGTGAACACAGGTGAACAAAGGCAAACAAAGGTGAACAAGGTCAATAAGGTTAACAAGGTCAACAAGGTCAACCATGATCAACATGGTCAACATAGTTAATGATGAACAAGGTGAACAAGATCAACAAGGTCAACAAGGTTAACAAGGTCAACAAGGTCAATGATGAACAAGGTCAACAAGGTCAACTGGCATAAATGAAAAATGATAGGACATTTTTCTACTCATTCAGTCACCACCTTTCCTCTGCATGAGATTTACCCTGTGCAAGCCCTCAGCTTCACCTTTCTCCCTCAGCATTGGGTGTACCCATACAGAGTCCTGCTCTTCCACTGCTGGGTAGAATAAAACCCTGCCCTGTGCATCATGCTAGCCTGTAGTTGGGGAACTGGTAGATTGGTAGTAGTGGCAGGAAGATTATATAATATAGATGTCAGAATTTCCTCTTCAAGATCCTTGGTAAGGACTTTGTAAGAGCATGCATGGAGGGCTCATGTGAAACCAACAGATGAGGTGTTAAGGGACAGCTTCTGATCAAGACTCAATATGCTTGAGGTTACAGTTGTGGACAATCAAAGTCAACAAGTTGGCTATCTTTTCAGGGATTTTTTTTTTCGGAAAATCTGATATCAGATTTGGATTCAGCATGCCTCAAAATGTTGAAAAAAGCATGTATTTAAATTTTTCTATGACTTTTTGGAGTGGCCAAATTTATGGACCAAAATTTTGCTATATGTATGCTGAATCTACTTAAATACTGCCTTAATCCATATCATAGCCCTTTGAGAAACTTGTCTATAGGCCTTTTGCTTGCAAACAGCCCATGCAGCTACCTTTCCAGTCAACCCTTTGCAATAAGCACTAACAAAATGCCAAGAACAGTTGATGAAGTGATGAATAATCTCAGGTGGGCAACTGTTGAGATAGCACTCTGCCAATTCCTTTGCCTCTCCAAAACTGTGTTTGACATGTTCACATTAACAATACTTGATCCAACCCCAGTACTACTACATAAACTAGTTAGCTTATAATTTTTCATTGTACTTAATAAATTGGCTCACCATTTTGATATGATTTAATTCACAATGAAACCTTTAGAAGGAATAAACATAGGTGTCCCACTTCTTTGATACAAGTCTTAAGCATTGAACCCTGGTTCTTAAAGTCATCCTGTTTACTAAGAAGGTGAGCCATGCAGCAACCCTGGCTGTCCAGAGAGCAAACAGATGCACATTTGGCTTGCAGGCCATTCACATTGAATCCATGCTCTTTGAGTACCCATTTAAGTCTCTTAGCCTTTCTATCATTCAGTTGCATAGACTGCAGCCAGCCTCAATGCTCTGCACATGAGTTAGACTTTCTGCATTGCCAGTCCAACCAACTTCCATGTGGCCTCCTCATTTGCCTGGCACTCTCCTCTCCTTCTTCAACAATTTCTTTCTCAGCAAGAATATCATTGATATTCAGGTGATCCAATCACTTGTCACTTTCCAACTTGACTCATCATCAGGTTCTTTGACTTCTGCATCATTGATGTGAGGCAAAGAAGCATCTGTGATGGCAGTGACAATATTAGGTTGAGAATCTCGGTTGATATTTGAGATTTGGGGTTCTCCTTAAAGCTCAGTCATGTTTTAAGCAATTTCTTTTAGATTAATTCCAACTTCATATGATTACATAGTTTGAGGGGAATGTGAGGGTGAAGGTTGTGGGAAAGAAATGACATTTCTCAGTCTGGAAGTTCTTGAGTCTGGCTCCCAAAGGGGGTTAAACTCAAGCTAACTATGAGGGACTAGTAGGCATCTGGGAGTGTGGAGGTAGAGTGTAGAATAAAGTAAGAATGGCTGGATAGGGATGGTGGGAGGGGACATTAAGCATGTGTAATATGACAATGTAACTAGTTCTGTGAGTGTAGTGTGAGAGGACATAAATATAAGTGAAAGTATGTGACTATTTACCTGCAACTGCAGTGTGAGAGGACAGAGTCCTTCAACCAGTGCTGCAGGTATAGAAGTTATGAATCTAACAAAGGGCATGATGTGTAAGAGAATGAGATAGAGAGGACTGAGAGAAAGGGATAAAGAGGATTAAGAGAAAGAGAGGAATTGATGCCTGAATTAACCCCAGGCAATCATATTCACATATTGCCCAATCCATTAATTCTGACTTGGTATGATCATGTGGTTTGAGGGGAATGTAAGGGTGAAGGTTGCAGGAAGGAAATGAAATTTCTTGGTCTGGAGGTTCTCAAGTCTGGCCTCCCAAAGGGGACTGAACTCAAGCCAACACAGTGAAGTCCTGCAGAGTTGGAGGTTTGAAAGGAGTGACCTGAGTATGGTCCATATGTATGAAAGAGAAGAGTTTGAGCATTCTAATGGGGTCAGTCTTGATGTAAAGTTTATAAGCATCACTGCACCACCTACCTAGCAGCTGGATTTTGTAGTCCAAGTATCTAACTGCAGCAGCCTTGGAAGCTGCACTGCAATGAAAGCTGTGGCTAGCAAAGGAGGTAGATTTGAGACCAGCAAGTGAGAGGGTGTCATGCAGGTATTTGATGAAGAAGTTGTAGGACAGTGGTTTTCCATTGGGTTGCTCAAACAGGGGTGCTGAGATGGGGCAAGGTGATTCAGAGAATAGAGCTTTGAGAGCAGCAATGGGGAAGGTGCTGTGACTCTGGTCTGAATTGCATCAGGAGGAAGATGATGATTGGCAGGGTGATAGGTTGGGCTGGCCTGTGGTCTCATTCTCCATAATACCTTTTGATGCCCCATATGAGCCATTGCACAATTGGGGAGTTGATACAATTAAAGAGAAAGCATTCATCAACATGGAGGGATCACACTGTGGTGAGGTAGGCCTTGGTCATCTTGGGCTACACGTAGCTGCTGATACTTGTGACCCATGAGAGGATTGCTTGTTGTAAAGTGCGGAGTATGGAGCTATTGTCATTATAGAGATTATTGAGTTGTATGTGTTGAATGAACTGGCACTGGCCTGTGGAGTATGTGCAGCAGGTGGTGCTAGCAAGGCCATGCCAAAGGTAGAATGTGACAGTTTTTGGGTGGTGCCTATTCTGGTCATAGCACCAAGATGGAGGTACTTTGAGGAGGGCTAAAGATTGAGCCAGGGGGCAATATCAAACATGCATGTAAAGGAAACAGGAAGCAGCATCAGCAATTGAGTAATCAGACAAAGCAAGCTATAGAGAGGAAAAAGAGAAATCAAGGCAGCAGGATAGGGTGAGTAGGTGGCAGATTACATTGTGAGCTCTGAGTGGATGGAGTTGTTGTGAATTGTGTTGAAAATGGCCTTGCTGTCAAGGTGGAATACTACATGTTTTCCTTTAAAGGAGTCCCCCCAGCAGAGTATTGCATAAATGATGGCAAATATTTCTTTGACTTGAATGTGTTTGTGATACATGTGATGAGGGTGATGGGCTGAAAACCATGAGGTGCCATAATAGCCACCTAAGCCTTTCTTGCCACTTGCATCTGTAAAGATGTCAATGGTGTGGCACATGGAGGAAATGAAGTGAATGCTATTCCATTCCAGTGCTACATTATGCCACCATGCAATGTTGAGAGCTGCTCTAGGGATGCAGCAGCAGGCTAAACAGTGGGCTGGAAAGCCAGAGGCAAAGTCATAAAGCCTGTGAAGGAATGCATATGAGAAGGGTATCACTTGCAAAGCAAATTGCAGGAAGCCTGTGAGTTTGTCAAGCTCATGGTGTGTGCAGTGTGACCTATTCAGCCAGGCAGTGAGGGTCTTATTGAGGTGTGCCAGCTTCTTGAGGGAAAGGCAAATCTCCATGGCTACTGAATTAAGTTCCAGCCTAAGGGATTCTATTTGCATACTGGGGCCAATGACCTTAGATGGCTGGAAAGTAAGACCAAGGTGTGATACCAGCTCTACAGCCTAGGTGAGGTTCTGTTGCACCAGGTGGGGTTGGAGGGTGGGGGTGAAGATGCCAAGAAAGTCATCAAGATAGTGTCAGATATGAGCAAAGATGTTGTACTGGAGTATCCAGTGTATTGCTTCCACAAAAAAGTTGAAGATGTAAGGTGCAGAGTGACACCAAAATGTGAGGACTACATCATAACAGAATCTCTCTCCCCATGTGAAACCAAGCAGGGGCCAGTCCAGCCTGCATACTGGAATATGGCAAAATACTGCTTCACAATCCACCTTGATCATCACTGAGCCTGGGCCAGATGATACTAGATCCATGATGGCTTGATCCACCATGTTGTAGCAGATGGAGGCTTCAGAGTTAGGTATGCCATCATTGATGGAAGAACCCTTAGGCCATGACAGGTGGTGGATATGGCACACCTTCAAGGAGTGCTTGCACAAGACTGCCCCAAGCAGTGAGGCACAAAAATTGTTGAATGGTGGTGTGACAAATGGACCATGCATTTGCCCACTGTTAACCTGAGCAGCAATGTCTCTTGAAAGAACATTTATTGCTGTGGGGCTCTTGAAAGCAGATTTCACATTGGTACAGGACTGACTTATGGAGTGGTCTCTGGTGAAGCCAATGTTTGCACCATAACATATTATTTGCACAATAGTAGATACAAATGTTCAGTCAGGATAGTTGCATAAATAGCGAGACCAGGATGCCTCAATGAGGGGAGATGAGATACAGTGATTGGGATTGGGGTTGGTGGCAGGGGAGTTTGCTTGTAGTGAGGTATTGGGGCATGGTGGAGGAAGAGGGATGTTAGGTAAAATGGGTTCCAAGAATAAGTGACTGATTGACTGAAAAAGACTGATGCCCAAAGTCTGGCCTAGATGAGAAGACAGCAAAAAAGGGCTGCTTGCCTGGCCAGGAGCCTAATCATTATGCTGGAGTTTCCTATAATCAGCTTTTCTGCATGTGGTGCACATGGTGTAGATGTGCACTTGCCCTCATTAAATTTCCTGCATGTGTTGTTTGGATTGGCTGGTGTGCATAGTGCAGAGGATGATTTGTTTGCCTTAGATGCAGTGGGCTTTTGATGGGCATAGTCATGCTCAGAGAGTAGGTCCATGGCAGGTAGTGCCCAGTTGGAGTAACCCCTGCTGCCATCTCTATGCAGTGCCTGTTAAAGAATACAGAGTGATAGTTTAGGACTGCAGTCTATTTGTACTCAGCAATAAGCTTTAGAAGGTGAGCTTGATACTGATAGAATACCCCAGTGGCTGCACCATCATTAATGTGAAAGAATATGATGTGAAAATAGTGCTGGGGGGGATGACTACAAGAATGGGGACTTGTACTCCTCTGTTGCTTGATTGCTAACTTTGAATTGGTTTGTGGACCCATTGAAAGTATATGCTATCTCTTTGTCACAATTTGTGGGGTTGAGTTTGTGGAGATTGGCAGCTTTGAATTCATGGGTAATGATGGCTGTTATGACTGCCACCTTGATGTTGGGGAACTGAGTACATAGGGAGAGGGGGGCAGCAGACAATGCACTGTTGTTGGGGATGGTGGAGATAGGCAGCACAAATTTGGGGATGCTTGCTCTGGGCCCCTGGGAGATTATGCCAGCACCTGGCAGAGTTTCAAGGTGGTTGGTTATGCCTTTGACAGCAGATGTGAGAGTGATGAGCAATGCACAAACTTCCTCGAATTTTTCCATAGAGACTGGCATGGTGGACATTGGGGCATGCAACATTGCTGTAGTAGTTGTGGGGGAAGCACTCATGAATCAGCCACTGGGATCTCTGCAAAAATTACTTGAAGATGCTTTCAAAGATTCTTTCATGCACTGATGGCAGAATAGATTTGATTGTTACAATGTTAAATGTGTGTGATATGATGATGTAACTAGTTCTGCAAGCACAGTGTGAGAGGACAGAGTCCTTCAACCAGTATCACAGGTATATAAGTTATGAATCTAACAAAGGACACAATGTGTAAGAGAATGAGATAAAGAGGATTGAGAGAAAGGGATAAAGGGGATTAAGAGAAAGAGAGGAATTGATACCCAAATTAACCCCAGGCAATCACACCCTTCACACATTGTCCAATCCATTTTTGCTATTTTTTTTTAAGAGTGGCCAAATTTTTGAGTTACCAAATGTCAAAACATAGAATTGTAAGATTTGGTCTGTAAAACTTAACCAGGGTGGTCCCTAAGTGCCTAAATCAAGTGTTTTTGATGTTATTTAACTATCGTGGAAGGCTACAAAATTTGACCAATTTGATTTGTTGACTTTGATTGTCCACAACTGTAGGTTGACAATTCAACAGGGAAGACCAAACTGTGGGAAATTCAGTTCATTTGCTGAACACAGGTTCAAGCTGGCCTTGCCATCCCCATGGAATACCAAAATTCACTTTCAGCTGTGGCTCAATTTCCAAGCCTGATTCTGATATATTCATCTCCCATGGACTCTCTACATCTGAGCTATGCATTAGAAAGGCTGAGTGAAGTTGGAAAGGCTCCTTCTCTGTTCAACATGATGCAAATATCTCATCACCTGAGCTCCATATCAAGGGGGTGTCAGCTTTGGAAATTGGTCTGTAGGGTCAAAATGGTTCAACTCGAGGTGTAAGTCTTGGACAGACTAACTACGTAATCAGGCACATTACTGAATAAGGAAAATGATAGCCGAAGGATGATGTCATGACTTTGCCTAATGCCTTGATCTCTTTGCTGATGATGCAGAGCATGCATCGCACATCCAGCTCCAAGGTGCAACTTCCAAATTGACACATATGAGATGCTACTAGAAATATTGCCTTGAGTTTTGCTTTTGTGCCACAGTCTGGGCAGATTGCATACCAAAGAAGAGTTTTAATCAACATTAATTATAACGTATGAATGATGCATAATGACACTTACAGCTACAGCTAGGTCAGGGTCAGAGGAGGCTGCAACCATGATGCAGCTTGAGATTAACTTAAAAAAGTGATAACTGGTTGACCAACAATTGACTGATTGAGATATGGGATTAGGAGACTTTCCATATTTGGAAATAATGGCAGTCAATCAACAAAATTTCATTGCAATGGTTTAAATTGAGTGCAATCTGAGTAGAAATAGGATATATACTTATTACTGCACTAATAAGTCCAAAAAATAAAATATTCTGGGGGGACGAATCATCCATTTCGACCTCGAATAGACCAACTAACCAGCGCGCTGTGACGGAGTTTAAATCCGACACCCCCTTGCTCCATGTAATCGGGTTGACTTATTTTGATGTCACTCTGATGAAATACTCTCAGGCTTGTTAATGGCTGAAGTTTAACGCCGTTCACGCTTCTCCTTATCTATCATCTACTGCAATGGTTGAACGAGACAACACCAATGGCTTGAGACTCTTGTCGCTTGGTAAGCGATGTCCATGTTGCAAGATTCTGGAGATTTTTTGACAATTTACCAGACGGGGGTGGAATTCAAGGATTATCAATACTACTTATCCTCAATACGATGATGTACAGGATCCAGATGGAAGAGGGTCTGCATGACATGCCTCTGCCTTGCGATTACTTTGATCTCATCGGAGGCACCAGTACAGGAGGGTAAGCTGAGAGCGATACCATAAGCAAATGCTTTGACCGACGGCCTCATAGGATAATCGCCCTCATGCTTGGACGATTGAGGATGTCTGTCGAGGATGCGATCAACTGTTATGAAACACTTGCTGTAAATGTCTTTTCTGAGGTAAAAGATGGCGGCGGCTTGAAAAAAAGCGCCACTTTACTGGAGAATACAATAAAGGAAATTGTCAAGCGGAAAACGGGTGATAGCGAAGCTCGACTGTTGGATGATGGTATTCTAGGTGGTATCTGCAACACGTACGTCCGAACCAGATTCTTCGAGGTCTGCTCCCTTATGTTCTATCCTAAGGTTTGTTTGTGCCGTGAACGCACACAATATGAACGCCCGCCAACCCGTTCTTTTCCGCACATATACCTCGCCAAAGGAACCTCCGATCCCTTGTGCTATATGG
The DNA here is from genome assembly GCA_018855915.1 of Tephrocybe sp. NHM501043. Lineage (NCBI taxonomy): Eukaryota > Fungi > Basidiomycota > Agaricomycetes > Agaricales > Lyophyllaceae > Tephrocybe > Tephrocybe sp. NHM501043. The sequence goes on from JABCKO010000156.1 coordinate 9,310, forward strand.
CAAGCCGCACGGGCGACCTCAGCTGCTCCGAAGTTTTTCGAGCGTATACACATAGGCCCCCCTATACGACAAGAAACATATGTTGATGGGGGCCTCGGGCGCAACAATCCGACAGACGTTGTATTGCAAGAAGCAGGGGTGATGTTCCCACATCGGAGTATTGCCTGTATTATCAGTATCGGTACTGGCAAAACTGACATCATTGCCATCGAAAGCCCGAGCCTCTTCAAGCGAAACGAAACTATTAAAGCTTTGGCGTCGATATTGAGGGACTGCGAGGAAACGGCCCAGGATATGCAGAGAAAATTTGAAAACCACCCGAAGACGTATTTTCGTTTCAATGTTGAACAAGGGCTTCAAACGATAGAGCCATGGGATCGGGATCGAATGAGCATGATTTCCGCTCACACGCGGAGCTACATGCAAATGCACGAGATTGATTCACGTTTGTCTACTGCAGTCCAAGTCATCCGAGCTGTGAGGGGAGTCATCGATACTCGGGAAACGAGTACGTAAGCGCGTTTCTCCATTAAATTCACACTTTCATGATCATCTGTATATCATTTAGATTCAATCCAAGTTCGAAATCGGCATCCCACCGGCGATGGACGTGGAGATCTTGATATGAGGTATCAACCTGAGATGGGCGAGATAATATGACCTGACAAAGCTTGACCAGGTTCATAGAACAGAAGTTACAACCCGCAATCAAGGCCCCTTACAAAACTGTTCTTGAAGAGGACCACTTACAACGCCATGAATGCACGCCAAATACGCGTGTCAAGATTTTGCAGGGCATCACCGAATGGGCCAACCAGGCCTCGCCAGACAGTCCACGTGTCTTCTGGCTTACCGGCCAAGCCGGTTCGGGCAAGACCACCATTGCGTATACTATTGCCAAACAATTCGACGAGGGTGCTCTTCCTGGCACCACTGTATTAGGCGCCAATTTCTTTTGCTCACGAGACTTCCAAGAAACACAAACGAAGACTCGGATCATTCCCACTATCGCGTACCAACTCGCTCGCAAATGTACACCTTATGCAACCGCCTTGGATGACGATGCATTCCAGGCAGTTAACCATCGCGTTTCTGACCAGATAAAGGCTATTTTGGGGCGGCCTTGGCAGCAATCTATGGGTGCATACCACTCTGAAGACTCGCATTACCTCATTGTCATTGATGCTCTTGATGAACTCAAGGACGAGGGAGGGTTAGAGTTTCTTCGTGAACTCCTCGCGGCCATCTGCAAGAATGACTGCAGAGGCTTGAAGTTCCTCATAACAGTTCGATCACATCATGAGCTCAATGACCTATTAAACTCCTTCACGCCCAGGAAAATCGTTTACCTTCAAGACGTGCCCATCGATGAGGCAAAGGAAGATGTCAAGATATACCTGAATTCCAGTCTATTGGAGCTCACTGCTTATTCTGCCTTGCAAAACCTTGTAGAGCAATCAGGTGGCCTCTTTATCTACGCTGCAACCGTAGTGAGATACTTGACCCGCCATCGTTCTTACACAGTTTTGGAAAAGATTGGAATGCTCAGGGAGATCCTCAACAAAGCATATGACCCTACTTCTGCAAAGAAGGCCACAAACAGGGTTGACAAATTATACCGATGGATCATGTTGAAAACATTTTCCAGGCTCACGGAAGAATGCTTCACTCGCCGATTGTGTATCCTCCACACATTTCTATTTGCAGCGGAACGTGTATCTCCTTCAATAGCTGCCGCCCTCATTCCGGGTGCTGATGAGGACTCCGCAAACGGTGTTCTGCGCGACCTACATTCTGTGCTCTATATTGCAGATGGCCGAGTTTTCTGGTATCATGCCTCTTTTCCCGACTTCATCTCTGATCAGGTCCGCTCGACCTTCCCACTCAGTCACAATACATGGGTGTTTTCATACAATCCACCTGCTCACAACAAAGTTCTCACCGCCTCTTGCTTCCGCATTATGGGTTCCAGCTTAAAGAGAAACATTTGCCTATTAGATGAAACTGATTTGACTGACGAGGTACCCGACTTCGAGCAGAAAGTAATGTCGCACATATCTGCTCCTTTGCAATATGCCTCGCGATTTTGGGCATCGCATCTTGTCCGTTCGTATCTCGATGAAGACGTGTTGGATTCACTTAAGGCATTCTGCAAACAACACCTGCTTCATTGGATTGAGATTCTAAGCTTACTTCGTGAACTGAAGATGGCAGGGGAAGCTCTCTCTTCTGTCCAGCGTGTATTAAGTGTACGTGTTATTGTGATATTGATTTAGACTTCCTTACAATTTCTGTAATTTCACAGTGCCTTCACGATCCTCCTCAAGCAATACAGCATCTTCTATCTGAATGCGGGCAAATCATACGAGAATTTTTTCCCGCACTCCACATGTCATGGTCCCAGATTTATCTAAGCGCCATTCCATTTTCGCCCCTAGGGAGTCACCTTCGTGGGACCTACAACCAGATACAGAGTCCTATCATCATCCAAGGCCTTCAGGGTACGTGGGGTACGACCCTCAGTATCATGAAAAGTCCTGGGTGGCACATCTCATCTGTTCTATTTTCGCCTGATGGTCAACGAATCGTGTCCTCGAGCAATAAGTCAATTATACTGTGGGATTCGCAAACAGGTGCCCAACTGGCAACTCTTGCAGGAATTGATGCCTCATTTGAGCGACAAATGGCCTTCTCTACGGATGGCAGAATCCTCTACACCAGTGATGGCCCACAGGTGCAGTGTCTGGATGCTGGTAATGGAGACCTCATGAGTACACTGGAGGCTGAATCACCCGTGAAATGCCTGGCACTATCGTCGACTGAAGATTTGCTGGCCGCTGGATTGGGGAACGGCAATGTTATTGCGTGGAATGTATACTCTGGTGGCAAAGTTGTGATTTTACCCTCGGACTATGTTGATCGTAACATGGGCTTTGCGAACCCTGCGATCACCTGCCTCACTTTCTCCAAAAGTGGCACATTCCTTGTATGGGGGTCATTAATTGGATGCACCATATGGAGGGTCAACGACTGGTCAATCTACCGCAACTTCCCTGAACCCACCTATCCTTATTCTGTTGATATCTCAGTAGATGACCGCATAGTTGCATGCGGTTCAACCGACACTGCCATCATATGGGATATGCAGGGAGATGCACAGCGGCCACTATTGACCGTAAAAGCGGAATACTCACAAGTCAAATTTTGGCCTCTGAACAAGGATATCGTCACGATCCTATCTAAAGGAACTTTTGAATTATGGGATACACTGAATAGGAGAACCGTGGCTTCAGAGCAGACGTTATTGAGTTATCTCGGAACCCCCTTCAGTTTCTCCCCAGATGGCAGGTACTTCGTCACGGCGGAACCTTCTGATAACTCAGTACACGTTCTGAAGGTTCCAGACCTTCTCTATGGCTCTGATCCACCAGTGGCACCCTTTCCCATAGCGCTGATGGAAGAAGGCATACCAATTCAGCCAGCTGTTTGTCAAATCCACCAAGGGGAATTGTCATGTGTTGCTCTGTCCCCAGACGGCTCCGTATTAGCAATTGCTGCAAATGATTCCTTTATCTCCCTATGGGGCAGTGGTACATTCAATTCAGGCCCTAAGCATACTTTAGAGGTTCACGATGGAATTGTATCCTGGGTTGCTTTCTCTCGAAGTGGAAAGCAGATCGTATCCAGCGGCGACCACGATGACCCTATACGAGTCTGGGATGCTGAAGATGGAATTTGCATGTATGTTCTCTCCAACATGCCCCAGTTCCGCTTTACTTGCAAGTCAATGTTTTGTCGAGGTGACCGGTCCATCGTGTTTTGGGACCGGTATGGGCTTTATCAATGGACATATCTGTATTCACAATCGGTGTCAACGGTTGACGAAAAATGCAGTGATCTGTTGGACACAGTCGCTGTTTCTCTGGATGGCAAACTCATTAGTGTTGCTAATGGGCGTTGCATATTTATCGTGGATGTCAATGTGGGAGAAACAAAAATGACATTAAGCATCGCATCCAACAAGGAATCAAGCGTCATCTCTGACGAGGCATCAGACTTCACTGACATCGACAACGAGGCATTATATTATCCCATCCATTTCTCATTCTCAGATGACTCGACGCGGCTATTATCAGCGGGCAAGGAGGGCACCATTTATCTATGGGATATCACAAACGACGATCAGAAGAACCCATTGTACACGATCCGTCGCGACATGTTTCCACAATATTGCATGTTTTCTCTTGATCACAGATACATTCGCTCGTCCGCTTGCCACCAACTCATCCCGGAACCATTTCAACCCCCTTGCGCTGCTATTAATTCAATCGGCCCTGGGACATCAGGTCAGCATTACTATGTAGATGGCGGCTGGATACGGCATGCTTCTAATGATCGACGGATCTGTTGGGTACCAGAACGGTATAGGGATCATAATGTCGAGCTTGATGGTCCCATTCAATCAATGGATTACCAAGGGAGTATTATTGTCTTTGCCGGCCTGGGAAGGCAAGTTTTATTAGTCGATTTATCACAATTGTAATTAGCTCAGGTGCAAGTATGGGCCATTGCAAGCATGGCGTAGCTGAGATCTAGATCTGTCCATGTATCACAATAATCTAAATTGGATCACAACAATACAATATTGTCAAATGATCCACATCAGGGGGAAATGATTTAGGTATGGACATGTATGAAGCTTTCGTAGATGTCATGACTTCGTATAAAATAACTCTTCTACCTGTAATTCTCTCATCAGACAAGACTAGCCTCATAAACCTCAGCAGCAATAAACAGGGATACCCCGTCTACATTGCCATTGGCACAACAGCAGCAGAGATCCAACATCAGCTGTCAGTACATGCAATGGTTCTTGTCAGATACATACCCTGTATGCAAACTCAAGTGCTTTTCTCCAAAGTGACGCAGTGTGGAGGGCTACCAGCTGTTCCATGATTGTATGAAGATGATTTTGAAACCACTTGTCAAGGCTGGGGAGGAAGAAGTCAATATGAGATGTCCAGATGGATTTATTTGCAAGGTTTACTCTATTCTAGCAGCCTATATTGCCAATTATCCTGAGCAGTAGCTTGTGGCATACTGCCAGGAGAGCTCCTGCCCTACATGCACTGTGGTGCCAAACAAGCATGGGGATCCCATCTATTCTGTCCTTTGTGATCCCAAAGAAACTTTGGATATTTTGAAGAAGGTACATCAGGGCCTGAAGCCAAAAGCCTTTGAAAATCAGTTGCTGCATCCAGTAAACCCATTTTGGAGGAATTACCCCATTGTAATATATTTGCTTGCATCACTCCCAACATCCTCCACCAATTCCACAAGGGCATATTCAAAGACCATATTGTCAAGTGGTCAACTGAGGCTGTTCTGGTGCCAAAAGGTGAAGACAAAATTGATCAACATTTTTGTTTTATGACTCCACATCCAACACTGCATCACTTCAAAAAAGGCATCAAACTCACCTCTCAGTGGACAGGGACTGAGCATAAGAACATGGAAAAAGTCTTTCTTGGTATTTGGGCAGGCACAACAGATCCTGCAGTTCTACAATGTGTTTGTAAGGTACTGGACTTCATTTATTATACCCAACTTGAGGTCCACACTGACAAGACATTGGCATAGCTAGATGCAGTGTAGGTTGCCTTCTATAAGAACAAGAAAGTCTTCAAGGACCTGGCCATTCAAAAACATTTCAACATCAGCAACATTCATAATATTAAACATTACCTTGATTCCATCTGTTCCCTGGGAAGTGCATCAGGATACAAACTGAGCACCTTCATATCAACCTAGCAAAGGTGGGATACTGGTCTTCAAACAAGAAGGAGGGTTATATGAAGCAAACAATTGTGTGGTTAAGGCAGCAAGATGCAGTAACCAAATTTTGGTTATTTCTCCAGTAGACCATGCCAAATTACACTGCCAGAAAGTAAGAGGAGCTGGATTTGAGACAGAACATTGAGAGCAATGGCAAGGGTGAGGAAGAACCAGAAGAAAAGTGGGTAAAGCACCCACAACAGCAAATTATGTTTCATGTTGCAAAAAAAGCCTCCACTCCCACACATCACCATTCCATCAATCAACTAAGACTTTGGTGCAACTCAATTCCTGGCTCACCTCACTATGTTCCTATGAGAGCAGTCTTTCACACTTTGTAGACCTCTTATGGAGTATATAAAATTTTCTGTCTACCACTGACTACACCTTTCATTGCTGCACATTCCTGAAGTATCACATGACTCCCTGAAGAGTGCAGTAATTGCCATAAAATATCAGCCAAGTGTCATAAGTCTCAAGACATCAAGAAGGCTGTTCCAGCAAGTTTAGCACTGTTCTTGTGTATTTCAGTGTTGAGGAAGGGGTACTGGATGGGCCTCTCAAAGGTGTGTCAATTTTGCCATTCTCTTCATGATTAGTAACGAAATTATGTCTCAGGTGTTTGTATTGCTCAAGTATGCCTGATTTTTAATCTTCCCAACACCCATGGCAACATTTTGTGAGCTGCTGATTTACATCCACTGGTTCAAGCCTCTCTGCAAGTACAGTACCAATCTTGGGATGTTCCAGATGTCCTTCTCATCTCAAAATCACCAACAACGTGCCTCTGTCAGTCCTGTGTCACACATACTCCATTCTTGTCACCTCATTCCTATCATTGGCTGTGTTGCTAGCCCAACCTGGGTGTTTGATACTGTCTGATACTTGTCACCTTCATTCTACTTCAATCATTATCTTCAGCACTACAACTTTTACCACCTTTGCTACCTCCCAGCACTCCACAAGCACTAGACTCACTCACCTGAAGAGGTGAATCAACAATGTAAGCCTGCATTACTTTGAGCTTGACATTATGTATCATAGCTATGAGACGTATAGCCTCCATTCAATATATGTCATTGTGTTACTGTTATTAATGCCTACTGTGGTATCACAGGGAGCTGATAGTCCTCCATATCAGTGACTATACCTCCATACAGCTATCTAAACACAGGTTGTTACCTA
>JABCKO010000158.1:0-16094 GCA_018855915.1 Tephrocybe sp. NHM501043
AAACTTATATATCCCTCATAAACTGGAGCTTCGTCCCTAGTTAAACAAGATTCAGACGCGTCGAATTGAGATCGCGTCATACACGTGATGGTATTTCGTTCCTGGAAATGATGCCTTGACTCCTTGACGATAGTCAAACCCTGGCCAACACTGCGTTTGGCGGTGTATCAAAGTTTGACGCAGTGGAATCAGTCATCAAGTTCACGATGAGCCTTGGATCAATAAGGCATCACATCTTTTTCACACATTCTCGTTCGGTTTTGATCCCTCATCACATCCTATTCTTTTTGTACTCCCCTGTCAGAGATGCCCAATTTCATGGATCGTGAAACACGAAAACCGCGTTAACGCGTGTTCGCGAAAAGTCTACACTCTGTAAATTCACTCTGGTCAGCTTTCGCAGCCGTCAGAGAATGGTGAATGCAAACTTTAGTGACGTCTAGTTCCGAGGCTTGCGAGACATCGTGAAACGGCCAGACCCTACATGGTTTCGTCAAGAACCGCATCATCAGAAGTTTCAAATGTAACGAATCATTCAAAGTTCGTCCTATTCTGGCGCAGATGCCGATCCTCAGCACTCTGGGGTCCAGAATAGGTCTAACACTGAATGAATCAAGAAACGTAATGAACATGAAAACATTGGAGTGCATATGACAACCTATATTGTCACGCCAGTCGGCGTGCGCAACGCACAGACGAAGGACCTGTGGACTGAGCGGGGAAGGCCACCAGAGAATCCGACTACCTCAACTTTGCTTGCCAGTGGATGCTCAGAAAACAATGTGTGCAATGCAACCTTGAGAGGTTCGGTGGCCCGCTGGCTCCTTGGCTATGCAGGAGGTAGGACAACCCGCTTTTGGCCCTCCTGGACTCTGAGGCGCTGCCACCTCACAGCCATTCATATGCATGTGCACTGTGCTTGTAGTGCCGTTCCATCAGGCTCTCGGGTCTCGGGGACTGTGTGCGATGATGCTAGGAGCAACTCTCGAGCCTCGAAGGGATACGGATGAAGGTACAGGCTCAGGTGAACACGGTGTGGCTGGCCTCAGAGAGGAGGTTGTGGGTGTGACTTGACCTTTGTATCGCTACATCGAACGATGCAGGAAGACCTGGGGGGAGAGCTCCACACCGGCTATGGTCGTATCTTGTCTTGTCGTGTCGTATCATGGTCGTATCGTATATTTCATACAGGTGCGGCGTCCCCGTAATGAACATTCGAAGGTTTGAAGGCCCGTCCCAAGCACAGAAGATAAGTACCCATGTAGCCCCGAGCAGCAGGTGTTGGGTGTGCGAGCGTCTAAAGGCTCAAGTGTATTGTGAACAGGGTCTCGCAGCAAGACAGGTGCTTGTTGATCGGAACCGAGGCTGAGTGCTGGTGCTGGCGGTGCATTGTGAGAGACTAATACTGAAACCGGACATCAGTGATGGACAGACCGACACTGTATGTGCCAGGCTAGGTCAGTTGTCCCTCGCTACTGTGATATGTAGGGCAAGGAAGCAGCCGTGGATGCACATATGAAGGCCCGAGTCAATCGTCAGCGTCGAGGTGTCATAGAGTCATGTGGCAGAGGAAACTGAATTGAAGAAGGTCTCCACCTCCAGTGCTTCCCTCCCCCTACACTTCTCTCCTTCACCCACCCCACTGTTGTTCCTCGCCTATCCACCATCCATCAACGTACAAAGAGCCGCGCCAAAGCCAAAATAAGCGCTGCTGATCCACCAGCGTCATTGTTCCCACAGTTGTTATAGATATCAACCACACACAACTCAGCGTCTCTTTCCTCCTCCTTCCTCTCGTCTTATTGCTCGTGGCGTGGCGTAAATCTTCCCACAACGATGTCTACGCCACCACCTCCACCAGCGACGCGCTCCCGCCGCACCTCCTCTGTCTCTATAATCCCCTCCCCACTCAACCCAAATGCCTCCTTGCTCTCCACCACCTCGAGCCCAAGATCGAGCATGTCTTCCAGCCCGGCCCCGTCTGGAACGCCACCTCCCACCAATGGCAACACCGACACCTCTTCCTCCTCGTTTGTAGGCCTCGGCCGCCCCCGCGGCCTCACTACCTCCGCCATGCGTCCTGCCCTTCCCAGCGCGTCGCTGGGCTCCCCGCTCAGTCGCGTCGTGTCCGAGTCCAGCGTCCCTCTTGCTTCTCTCCAGGACGGCACCTCTGCCACCGCAGTAAGCGGTTTCTCAATGCTTGGGATCCTCTCTCCCACGTCTAAATCACGTGCACAATCGCGGTCAAGGTCGAGGAGCGGGAGCGTCACCGGCGGCAATGAAATCCAAACTCAAGGCCACGGCCAGGGAGTACTTGGGAGCCCAGCGAGCTGGTGGACCTTCGGCAAAGATGCACACGAGTTGGCCCTCGGCGAGGACGACGACGACACTCAAGTAGGCGGGAAGGCGCGCGCGCGGCCGTGGCGCGATACGCCAAAGCGCAAGAAGTCGCAGGTACCAGAGGAGCACACCGAGGGGTGGCTGATCACGCGCGAGGTGAGTGTCCTTTCTCTGCACCAGTACGCTAAGCTAATACAACACGGGGCAGCGCGTAGCACAGGCAACGACATCCGTCCTAGGTACAGCCCTCGACATCGCACACGAAGTCCTCCTCACATCTGTTGATCTCCTCCAATTTGCCCCCGTCCCAGGCCTGGCCCCGGCCGCGAAGGTGCTCCTGCAAATATGGGACTGCGTCCAGGGCGTCGATGTCAGTCCTTGTCCTACATGCTCCTTCTTTTTCACATTGCTAACCACCTTCGGCAGACAAACAGACTACAATGCCTACGCCTCACCGAGCGGTGTGCAGATATCCTCCTCAGTGTGAGGGAGGAGGTCAAGGAGGCGGGCGATGAGGTCGGCGAGGAGCTGACGGGGCCCATTGGCAAGTTAGTCGAGTGAGTGCCACTTCCTCCCTGCATCCCACTCCCTAACACCTCTAACCATCCAACAGATCCTTCCAAGCCGTGCACACCTTCCTCCTCAAGCAGTCGCACCGGCCCTTCCTCAAGCGCTACCTCAAGCGCGATGAGATCCAGGGGCAGATCCAGGCGTGTGACAAGGCGCTGGGGGAGGCGCTCGGTATGTTCGGACTGGGGATACAGATCCGGATATTGAGGACGGTCCAGGAGGGCGAGCGGAGGCGCAGGGAGGACGTGAAGGCCTTGGTAGGGATGTTGGAGGACGAGAGGGAGCGTAGAGAGGAGAGGGGAAGAGTGATTGGGCTGGGACTCGAGATTACGCCCCCGCCTGCGATTGATATGAGTGCGAGCACGGCGACCGTCAGACCTGCGCCACTGCAGCCTTCTCCGTCGCTCCAGCCGCCCGCAGTACTCAGTCCCACCAGCAGCACCAACAGCAGCACTCCCTCAGTCGTCACGGCTACACCAGGAACAACCCCGCAAGTCCCGTTCCCCGCATCGCCGCCCTCGCCCCTGCTCTCTCCCTCGAAGTCTCCACCGCAAGCTCCTTCCTCCCCACCTGTCCCTGCCCCTGCGCTCATGCCGACACCAACATCCCCCACTGCCCTGCGCCCCTCTCAAATCTTGCCTACGCTCCTCACGTTGCATATGTCACAGAACGCACAGGACATGCGGCGGGACGCAGCGGACCTGCGGGCGCTCATGCGGAGTGCACTGAGCACAGGAAGCGATGCGGAGATGCTAGATGTGCTCCAGATCGGGAGGGAGGAGATGCCAGAGGCGATCAAGACGCTGCAGCGAGCGTTGGAGCGGGTTGGTGAGGCGGGCGCGGGCGGGAATGGGGCGCCAGTGCAAGTGCAGGGAAAGGATGGGGCGGGGAAGGAGAATGCAGCGCTGGGTATGCCGGTGCAGCAGGAGCGGCCTGGGAAGAGGTGGAGCCTGGGAAGGGTGAAGAGTGCTGTGGGGACTGTGAGCCCCGGGAAGGGAGGGAGGAGGGTAAGTGGGGAGAGGGAGAGGAGGAGCACTGATGCAGGCATACAGGCGGGCGGAGTCCCTGCCTCCACAAGCAAAGAGTCTGGCAGCGGCGCAGAGGCGGGGTGGGGCCGCGACACGACACTCGACCGCGAATTCATCGAGTCGGGGATCGATGCGCTCCGCCGCATGTCCCGCGGCGCAGGCATTCCTACGTCCTCCCTCCCCTCCTGGACCATCACGCGCTACGAAATTACTCGGGACGTGCGTATTGGCGTCGGGTTTTTCTCAGATGTATATCGCGGGTCGTGGCGCGGGCGCACCGTCGCAATCAAGGTGCTCGCGCCGACGACCCCGCGGGAGCTCTTTATTAGGGAGGTGGGGGTGTGGCGCGCTCTAAGGCACCCTTCGGTGCTGGAGCTGTATGGGGCGAGCTCAGCGAGCGGGGAGAGACCGTGGTTCTTTGTATGTGCGTATTTGCGGAGGGGGAGCTTGGTGGAGTTTTTGAAGAGGGTCGAGAGGGGGGTGGAGGGGAATGTGGGTGAGGGGACAGGTGGGAGTGGTAGTGGGGGCAGGGTGGTATTCCCGATCTGGGAGGCGGGGCAGGCGCAGCCGGGGCATGTGAGAAGACATAGTAGGAGCCCTGGGAGGGTGGGCAGGATACCGAAGGAGGAGGATTTGTTTAGGTATATGTTAGAGATTGCGCAGGGGATGGAGTATTTGCATGCGAATGGGGTGTTGCATGGCGATCTCAAAGTTCGTTCCCCTTCTTCGTTCTTTTCTCTTGGTGTTCTGGCTGAGGCTTATCATGCTCCATACTGTAGGCGGCAAACGTACTCGTTGACGATCATATGCATTGCGTCATCTCGGATTTCGGGCAGAGCGAGATGAAGTCAGAGGCATATAGATTGAGTGGGACGACACCGCCTCGTATGTTCAAACAGGAAATTGTATTGTTCCATCATTGACTAATTATTCCTACCATCACAGGTGGCACTTTGAGGTGGCAGGCACCGGAACTCATGTCTGGTCTCAGTCAGCTTGCATTGACGGCACAGATGGACGTCTACGCCTATGCCATATCCTGCGTCGAGATTCTCTCGATGGGTAAGATGCCCTGGCCACTCGCGGACGATGAAGCTGTTCGTCATTTCGTTCTGCGTGAGCCATCTTACCCCCCAGTCATATTTTCCCAGCGTCTGGTCTGACGTTATATACATGCAGGAGACCACAAACGCCCGAACCTCTCACACACGCGTTTCAATACCCCGCTCCTCCAGATGCTCCTTCATGCGTGTTGGCATCAAGACCCTATATACCGCCCGTCGTTCGAGGAGGTCGTCAAAAAAGTCACGGCAATGCGGACCGCATTTTTGGAGGAGGTTGGTAATTCGATTGGAGAGGAACCACCGATGCCGTTGTCGTCGCCAATCATGATCGAGCGGAACAAGCAAGAGTGGGATTGGGACCATGAGCGGTCGAGGCCATCCCCTGATATGAGGCCCATGCCTCTTCCGATGACAGGGTCGACGCCCCGTATGTTGTTTTTCGTTTAATGTAGTTTTGGGTGGTGCTGATTTGGTCCCTTTGCGTTGTAGCGATTGATAGTGCCTTAGGTGGCCATGGCACCTCGCCCGATTCATCAGCGACGGACAGTACTTTTGTTACGGCGGATGAAGACCTCTCCATCTCTTCCTCAGAGAAGTCTCGTCGGGCTTCACAGCAGATCGGGCAGAAAGAGGAGCACCATGAACACCACCATCATATGCATTCTCACCGCGAAGATCTGGTCTCTTCTTCTGGGCCCATTCGCATGCCTGAGCCCGAGCCTGCATTGTACACGCCCTCTGTACCCTCAGACCTCTCATCATCCACCTCGTCCCGCGCATCGTCGCTCTTCTCGCATACACCATCTAGCCGCTCGCTTGAAGACCTGGGGCTTTCACTTACGGCCCCCAGTGCGCATGCTGGTGAGCATATGGGGTTGGGATCAGGTTATGAGAGCCCTGCACCACAGGATGATAGATTGAGGTTAATGAGGGACGAGAGGAGGTACCGCCTTCTTCTCAACCACCAGTTCCATCCTTCGCGTACGTCCGTTCCCTCTCCAAGCACTCTTGTTCTAGCTAAACTTTCTCCTGGGCAGTAACACTCCCGCTCTGGGAGCCTGGCCCCGTCAAGCTCGGTGCGGTGGGGTACCTTCTCAAACCAGAGGGTCGCTTCGTCACCCTCTTCAACTCGTTTGCACCAGAGAAGGGTGCAGAGGGTGCGGCACGGGGGCTGCCGTCGCTCTACGGCTATGGGCGCGTGTCCTCGGGGAGTCAAAGGCAGGACAAGAGAAATGCGGCACAGCGCGGATACGATGCATTTGTGGGGCTGCTCACGTTCAAGGGCAAGAGCGGTACTCTATCATCGTAAGTTTCGCACCACTTGCTTTTGTTTTGACGAAAGCTTATTGGGGCTCGGCGGACAGTCAAAGTGTCACTAGGCGATACTCGTTCCCGCTCCGGGCGGGACATAAGACGGCGCATATGTTCACTGAGTCGACCATGTATCGCTATGTAGAGAGCTTGGAGGTTCCGAAGAAATGGTTCAAAGCCAATGTCGACGCGATCATGCAGATCTATGGCCCTACCCACCACATTCAGAAGGAAGATCTGTTCCTTGGTGCGTAATCTGTTCTCCTGTGGATGTGTGTCTTGACCCGATCTCAAAATATAGTCATTGGCACCCTTGATGCGCAGGACTACGCGCTGTTTGTGAGCCACAATCATCCTGATGGGCAGGTGCGTCTTTCCTATTCCAACTAATCAGTGGCTCCTTCTCACTTTGCCTGTCTCTTTAGGCTCATTTCAACGTCTTCTCCTCCCCACGGAACGGACAGCCCTGGGGTACATTCACCACCGATACTGAAGTTCCGCCCGAACTCGGAGGCCCGTCGTATGATGAACCTCGGCCGGGACATGCACTTTCAGCCAGCAAGGTTGCAAAGACCGGCAATCGACGCAACTGGGACACGGTCCTCATTGCAAGGCTTCGATTTAAACCAGATGCCTTAGAAGCTACATCGTTGTGATCCCTCCACTCGCCTTTGACCATTGAATCGTTCTATTTCGTCTTCCTCTCCTCTCCGTCTTCCTTTGCCCTTGTCCATCGTACAACGCACTTTCGGACCATACTCGCATACCATCTGCATGATTCCAACCGCCATCTTCACTTTACGACGCATTGCACGCATACCTACAATGAGTGATACTTTACATTCATACCTTAACATACATTCTGGAATTGCATGGACAGTCCCGTTTTCATACATACGCACGTTATACCTTGCACAACACCACAATAATGATAAACTATGTTGAGCAGATAAAGGATGTATTTAGTTAAAGCAATACAAGCGATTTATACTACTACAGAAGTGGATATGATGATGTCAGGATATGCTATAGACATGGATACATAGGTGCATAAGTGGAGGAAAGACATATAGTAAGAATCTCTATAATAAACAGAAGTGGCGCATACATGCGGCCGCTGATGTCATGTGTGCATGGGCTGCCTCAAAACAACACTCCCCCTCAGCCCAATAGCATTCCAAGTTGCTTAAGCTTTAGTTCATGAGCCGGTGGTGCAAGTGGCTTAGTGAGAACATGGGCAATATTGTCCTTTGATACGCGGTGGGTGGTTTTTATTTTGTTGTCAGCAAGGTGATCGTAAACAAAGTGATGTCGAATGTTGATGTGCTTGCTGCACGTGTGAAAGGTAGAGTTGTTGGCAAATGAAATGGTGGCAGTGTTATCAGTGATAATACTTGTCAGGTTGTCAGTGGAAAAATTGAGTTTGGAAATTAATGATCAAATCCACAGAGCTTCCCAAGTGGCATTGCATAGAGCCATATATTTGGCTTCCATGCTAGATAAAGCTACGGATGGTTGTTTCTTTGAGCTCCACATAATCAATCCACCTGATAGCATGGTAACATATCTGGAGATTGATCTTCTGTCATCTGTGTTATTTCCCCAGTCAGCATCTGAGTAAATATAGGTGAAATTGTTGTCATCTAGGGTTGATGGTGAATAGATAATGCCATGATCCATTGTTGCTTTGAGATATTGAAAAATGCATTATACAGCATTCCAGTGTGCTAGTTCCAGATGGTGCATGAATTGTGAGAGGTGTTGTATGGCATATGAGATGTCCAGTCCTGTGGATATTGATGCACAGATGAGCATTCCAATAGCAGTAGGGTATAGATGGCTGATGTGATGGTGGCGTTCCTCGGTGTTGGTCAGTTTAGATAATTTGACACTCAGATCAAGTGGTGTGTAAACTGGGTGGGCATCCTGAAGCTTCATGTATGTAATTATCTTCTCAAAATAGGACTATTAGGATAATTTGATCTCTCCATTTCCTAGTTGAGTGATAGTGATGCTGACAATTTGATTTGCTTTGTGTAGGTCTGTAATTTCAAATTTGTTGCCAAGTGTTTGCTTGACAGTGTCTATAATGTGGATCATGTATGCAAAAATTGTCATGTCATCCATGTGTATAGTGATGATTACTGTGGTATTGCTGTGGCCTTGAACATATATGCATTGATCAGAAATAAGCTGTGTAAACTTTAACTCCTTGAAGAAGTTGTCAAGCATCTTGTTCCATGCATGGCCAGCCTGCTTTAAACTGTAAATGATTTTATTTAGCTTTCATACACATGTCATTCTGTTATTGAATCCTGGTGGTTGGCTAAGATAGATGTCTTCTTTGAGGGGTGCATTGAGATAGACTCTGACCACACCCATGTTATGAAATAAGAGTTTGAGGGGTACTGATAGTGCCACAAGAAATTGTAGGGTATCCATGCATACTACAGGGGCATATGTTTTGTTGTAGTCAATGCCTGGTTGCTGGGTGAATCCTCATGAGTGGTCAAACATGCTTCAATATATGTGAGAATCAAAAAATTGACAAAATAAAAGAACTGACCAAAAGACCAAGTCATAGGTGCCAGTGTCAATGAGCAAGGGCAAATAATCTTGTAGAATGCCCACAAAGATAATATCCATGTCCCTATTGAAAGCTAACCTTGCTGCTACCTCCCTGGTTCTGATAGGCCTCTAGAAAAATACCTCCATTAGTGATGAGTGAGTATAGCATTGTGTTAGTGATGCAGGTGCTCTGCTACTGGTGGTGCCAAATGAGAGCCAACAAATGCAGTTGCCTTCTACCACCAAATGACCACCATCTCTGCACCTTTGTCTTTGCAATCATGCTCTGTATTGCCATCATCTGTGTCTGTGCCTCTGAGGAGATGTGGTGAGGGCAGAGAAATTGAGGTGGAGGCACCTGCAGATGTGCTTAGCATGCATCTCATGCATACATGGTCAGCTGTGGGAAGGAGGTCAAGCCCTACTTTGGTCAACAGGTGAGGTGTCTTTATTGTGCATTCCAAAATGTCATCCTCACCCAATCCCCATTACCCCACCCCCATCCCAAACTGCCCTGCAGCACCACCACTGGTGCCACCCCTATCCCCATCTTCTTCTTACTCTCCCTACACATCCTCATATGCTGCATCAGTGCATCCCCACAACACCCCTCCTTTGGTGTCCTACATCATGTTCATGTGTGGAGGAGGACATTGTCAACAATGCAGCAGCAGCAAGGAATGCCAAGATTGCATGCAGCATCATTACACAGAACATCGTCATTGTAGATATCACTCCATTATTATTATTCAGCTTGCTCCCTTACCCAAGGACAAAGCTCCCCATGTCTGTGCCCATGTCTGTCCCAGCCTTGCCATGGCATGCACCCAGCATGCCCCCAGGCAACATTGAGCAATACTCCTCATCACTGTTGTCCACCTCATCCTTGCTGATCATAGTCTTCCTCCTCAGGGATATTCTGCTTGCACAACAATGCCAGGTCAGGGAGCACCATCATTGGGGACATGAATGCACTCAGCATTGTGTGGCTGCAGGAGAGGTTGAGTATGGATTTGCCCATGCTGGTGCTGGTGCTGATGCTCTACAGCAGGGGGAGGAGCATCAACAATGCACTGAGTGATGGCAGCAGTGGGAGAATGCATGGCTAGTTTGTGCAGCTTCTCCCTCTCCCTGAGCTACTCATGCTTGCTGTCAGAGAGTGGCATTGCATTAGGTGCAGGGGACAGCTCAGGATTGGAGCTGCCTCCCAGCTGATGGTGGAACTGGCTCAGGGTAAGCATGCACAGATATGTCTGGGAAACAGTGGGATAGACAGGCTCAATGCAGATAGGGCTGGTCTGGGACAAGCAGGTGATCATGTACTTGTCGCAGTGCTCAAACCTGCTCTTGCATTTTCTCTTACACTTGTGCTCCCTCTCTCTCACACAATAGTACATCTTGTTGTCCCTGTACTCTCTATACTCAGAGTAGAGCAGCTTGGGGCTGACAGGGCAGCACTGTGTGGATGAGTGGTCTGGGAAGAGGGAGGTCCAGCAGGGCAGGTAGTGGTCCCTATCATAGCAGTTGAAGGAGAGGCTGCTGCTGCTGTAGGCCCTGTGTTTGTGGATGGTGGTGAATGTGGATGGTGGTGAATGTGGATGGGGCAGGGGGTGGGTCATGGTAGGGCATTAGGGCAGAGCTGGGTGTAGTAGCATAGCAGGTGGTTGTGGTGAAAGTGGGGCCTGCACTCAGGGCAGTCACTCATCTGTGCATGGTGTGGCTGGGCAGCAGGCAGAGGTGGGTTTGCAGAGCTCCAGGTCACAGCAGAGAACATGAAGCTGCCTTGCTTGCTGCTGGCAGATCCTGTGGCAGAGCCTTTCCTGGTGTCAACAGAGGGCTTGTCATCATCCTCATCAAACTCATTGCTGAACAAGTCTGCAAGTGCTGCAAGCATCATTACTGTTTTCCTCCTCATCAGGTAATGGCATAGATTGAAGCCCTTCAATGAAGGCAAATTGTAGGATAAATGGATAGTTGTGTGGACTGACTAGTTTGGTTAGAGTCAAAGTCCTTCAAATTGGACTCTTCAAACTTGAGCTGGGTAACGTCCAATGTCAAACAAGCCTTTGCATTTGCTCAGCACTTCTCATACAGTCTAATGTATGTACAGACATATGATATAATATAACCCTTGGATTAGATTGTGCAAGTCCCTCATCATTGAACCAAGCATGATGAGTAAGTATATAGAATTCTGCCTGTCAGTCTGTCTCATTTCCATATGCTTTTGTTTTTGTTTTTTCTCCATAGGTTCAGAGAAAGGATCATACAATAGTATATCCATCTATACAATATGCTGTGTATGAACACCTGTGCAAGCAGATAGTTAGGTCAACTTGTCATCATACAATACACCATGTATAAACACCTGCACAGGTAGATGAAGGTCATCAATGGCAGAGAACAATCTATCAAGCTTGTCACTGACCCATGGGACTTTTCCCAAATTTGTCAATCAAGTTTGGTCATGCAGCATTCTCAAAGTGAGTGCTACATACTTAATTCTGTTTAATATCATCTTTTGTAAATCATATTAAAAAGATGGATGTACTAATACAAATCATTATATTACTGCACAGTACAGGAATTTGTAGTAGTCCTTCAGTTGGGGTAATGACTTACTAGAATGGAATGTACCAATAGTTCAAGAATAGTTCAAACCTTGGACTGCATTAGAATGGGTTCACATAGCAAGAAAAATGAAACACTGGCACACCCTTGAGAGATTGATGATGACAGCACAATCATCTGGCAGTTCAAATCTCACAACATGTGATAAGACTGCATTGACAGAAATTATATCTTTGGGGCCTTCAAATATATGTGAAGAGTAAAGGGTGGCAGGAAAGGCAGCATAGTAAGAGAAAGGGTCAAACATGTTTGAGGGGAGTGTAGCCAGTCTACAAACAGAAAAACATACATACTCACTAGATGAGCTGATCTTTTGTATACTACTAGCAATTAGGTTGGTTGAGGTAAGTGAAGGATAGTAACAGATGAGGCTATTCCCAAGGTACATTGAGCCTTGGGAGAATGTAATTCCTTTGTGTATAAAATGACAACCTCTGATTATCACCAAATCAGTGCAGTCTGAGTGCAAGAATTGGTCTTGGTCTTGTTTGGTGATAGAGCTTTGTCAAAAAGCTGCTTGAATTGTCAGATAAGTTGGGGGCAATCTGAGTGCCTGAGCTATCAGCGCAAATTAGCTCCCCTCATATGAGATGTTAAGATGGTGCTTTTGAGAGAGCTGCATGAACATTTGTCTGGGTTCTGTATTTAATAGTATGGGGGTGTACTTGATGGAGGTTGTTGACCTATTGGTTAAGGAAATCTCAAGCTTGCCCTGCATGTTCAGTTGTCATGGGGTAATGACACATAATGCTTGCAGCTTGGAACAGAGCCATTGTATGGTCTAATATTTCAAGATTTGGAGACTGCTTGCTCCACAAAGTGATAAGGGCAATGGGAAGCTAAAGTGTACTGAGAGTCCTCCATCTGTTGGTTTTGATAGTTCCTGCATTGTTTTCACCATAGTTAGCTGGGACTAAGTTGATCCAAGAAGATGTTATTGTTTTGGCAATGACACACTGAATATGAGACATAGTGTCCAATGTCACTGTTTTAGGGAGGAAGTCCTTGTGTACTAGAGGCATGGAAAGTCTCTATAGAACTATGAGTGATGGGTCACAATGAGAAAGAAAAAACTAACCCATTTTATTAGCAATTCTACAAAATTATTCTTGGTGTTTGCAGGCAGTTGTCTACCATTAGGTAAATTGAATGTAAAAGAGAGCTTGAGTGAGTGGCTAATGAATTTCAATGGTCTCAGATTTTTGCTGTGGAGTTTTCTCCTCAACTTGTCAAGATTAATCCCCTTGTCTGGTGACTCATTGAGCAGAAAACAAAGGATATTCTGAAGCTGGGAAATAGATGAAATTTCTGACTTGTTTTTTAGGTGATAGTTGAGTGCCTCATCATCTCTATATTTTATCCAGGGATAAGAAAAGGCAGGGGCAATAGCCTCAGTTGCATTAGCTTAGGTCACACTGAGACCAAGAATATGACAGCAATAATACTGAATAAGACCCTCAAGGATACAGTGCATGCTATCAATGACAAGCATCTGTGTTGGATGCCAATAAAGCAAATGCCAAAATTTAGACCATCACACACTATTAGTCTCAAATAAGTCTATTCTTGTTTGGAGGTCTGTTGCATCTCACCAAGCCTCTGCCATTCAGTGCAACTCATTGTCATCCTGTTTGACCCAAGTGTCAAAGTCAATTTTATAAAGGTTATTGTGGCCATAGGCAGTGCAAACAGTGCAGAGGAAACATGAATTATAACCAGCAGTACCTGACACTTTCCTGGTGGCAGGTAAATTATTGACCAAAAGTACAATTGCTATATCAACATTGGCTCCACCTGGCTGTAAAGCAGTTTGGGACATGTGAAATCCCCATCTCCATCCAACCTCAGCTTCCTCAAGCACTGGTCAGACATAGTGATTCAGCCATTTATTTGGAGATTCAAATGGACCAGGTATGATACCAGCAATGAAGATATTCTCAGGTAAATATTGGATATCCTTGGGTAGGGCTAGGTTAACTAATGATATGATTCCTATGAAGCCATGATTTCCACATTGAGTTATATGATTTGGATTGAAGAAATCAACATGGATCCTCTCTGTCAATGAAAAGCTGACCAGGAGTTGGACCTTCAAAGGTTTGCAGGAATTGCCTATGGAAAACATTTTGCATCTCAGAAGGAGGTTGGTCAATTTGTACAAAGGCATCATCATAAGCTTGGTTTGACAGCTCTTTAGTATGAGCATCAGAAAGTGCCCAGGTGATGAAATCAACAAACAAAGCATAAAGAAAGGGCTTGATAGGCCTCATATGACCTTGATGACATTGCAGTAAGGGCTTGTTGCAAGTATAAGGACTGTTGTAGTCTAGAAGGCAATTTGTGCAGTATTCTGGGTAACATGCTATGGTCAGATTCAAGGGGTTGTCATAAGTTGGGGCATGAGGGAAATCACAGGATGTACATAAAAGTAAGTGCAACCATCAACATTTAGACACTTGAGAGCAGCATAAAAGCTTGTGGGCATCTGTTTGAGGATGATCCATTGATTTCCATTATATTGTGGCTTGCTATGACTTCCTATCTCCAATCTCATACCCATGGCTAGCTTCACCATCATCATGGCAGTTTTAATAAAGAAATCACAAATTTCAGTACTAAGACCAATGGTTACATTGGAGATGACACCTAGTAAGATCACAATTTGAGCAATAACATCAAAGTTACCCACTGAATTGGTGTACACATGCACTGAAACACCATCAACTCTTCCATGAATAAAGCTCCAATGTGATGCAAGCTTACTTGTGTCATAGAAGACTGGTATCATCAGCTCTGGAGCTGGGGGTAAAGCAGATCCAAGAAGTGATATGCATGATTCCACCTCATACAACAATTGTAATGCCTTTTCTTTCAGTTCAATGACAGCAGGCAAATCATTTGTGACCTGTTTCAGCAAAATTGATGCCTTCCCAACATCTTTTGTGGTACTTTCCAACAACAAGTGAAGATTGTTGGCAGCAGGGTGCTCTCCCTCAGGAAACTCAAGAGACTTGGCAGCTTGTGTTGCCATGCAGTGTAATGACTGAGCAAGCTCCAGATCTTTTCTGACAAGTGTTGGTATCAGCTTGATGGAGGAGCCAAGTGTCTGTGGTGCTGGCAATGTTGATGCTATCATGGAGGCAGTTCTTGGTATGGGACTGATACAAGTGGGCTTTGATGTGACACTGTAGATGGTTTGGAATTGTCAGAGGCCATATGCAGTAGAGACTCTTCCAATATGACGTGAAAGCTCTCAAAAGCATCAGCAAATGGGACATCATGGATCTCAGTCAACACTTTTTTGGCAGTGGCAGAGGATTCCCTTGGTTGGCTGAGGACATCAGGGCTGCTATCCATTAATACTAGCACTGCCAGCAAGTCTGAAATAGGATCCGATTCTTTGAGCTGGCAAGCATTCAGTAAAATCAAAAATGATAAAATTGTAGGAATGTAGAAATTATCTTTAAAAGCAGCTTGGGAAGAGATGCAGAGTTCTGAAAAACAGGTGTGTTTTTGATGGGTTGTAGATGCTTGAGAGCAAGAGCATGGTGATCTGGGTAAGATGTGGCCACTTGGGAATTCCATGCATCAACACTCATAGGTAGTAGGCATGGGCCAATTGTTGAGGATGGCACCAGTACTTGATGTAAAACACCAAGAAGAAGGCACACTATGACAGTGGAGGAAAAGGGGGGCAGAGGCAAAGGCGACCATAAATCCAATTAAAATGTACGAGGGTGCAGAATACAAGGTGCAGAATACAAGGCCATATAAGGAGAAATAAGTAACAGTACAGAGCTTGGCACACAATGATTGTCATAAATTAAGCACTACTGACTTGCCATTGCAAACAGGAGAAGGGACAGTCAACCTTCAAGGGTTTTGAAAAAGAAGTTGTCTTCCAATGTGCTAAACAAAGGTTCAGCATTCATATATCAGCCTAGTAGAATGTGTGTGTTTAGATTAAATATTGCGTAGCCTAAGTAGTGTGCAGTGTATGAACACCACGCACTCCACAAGAGAGCGACTGGAAAAAAGACAAGTTTGTTCACCTTGTTGAGAATATTAAGTAATCATAAACAAACGTTCAAACAATTATATTAAAATATTGATTCCTATTTATTATTCAAGTTAACATACGGATGGTTTCGCCTGATGGCAGCCATACCGCCAGAAGAATTCTGTGGAGTGCGAAAGCGCCTCCTCGAGGTCTGAGCTCTTTTTTGCTCCTGGAATTTCAGTGGCATAGAAGCGGATTGTGGTGGGTATCTAGCGTATACATGGCGACGCTGCCTTTTATAGAGGAGAACATGGGGAATTTATGTGTCAGAGACGAGATTAAAAATGGAGAAATTCTTGATGCTTGAGAGAACTGAGAAATTGCTGAGAGTTTGAGCGAAAACAACTGTGTTGATTGCTCGACTTTCGTAGACGAATACAAGAGACTTATATAGCTGAATTGATAGGAGTAAAAAGATAAGGAGTACTGTAAATAGGAAGGTCTGAGATATATATATAGTTTTAAGGAGAATCGATGACGAAATGTGATGTAATTGAGAATATGAAAAGGAGAATATGAAAA
>JABCKO010000159.1:0-16039 GCA_018855915.1 Tephrocybe sp. NHM501043
ACAGGACCATGACAATGAACTTATGGCAAAAAGGAGACCCTGATGAAGGTGAAGCTACCATGTCTATGTCCTTGACTAATCTTCAAAACACTAGAAACAAGGCAAAGCTCCCTTCAGCCTACTTTGCCTAAAGCACTGAAAATAACATCTCCCAGATATTGAAGAGAAAAAATGAAGACAGGTGTACAACTGAAGACTGCTGATTGGCAGAGTGCATCTGAGTTGAGCTTCAGAAAAGTCTTTCATTCTCTTTTGAGTACTTATGTTTTGGATGATTATCTCAATTATACAGAAGTGGTGCTTCCTGAAACCTACAATCTGCTACTTTGTTAATTTGCTTTGGTAGCTTCTCTGTTGGCACAACCTTTAGTTATGGAATAGACTGTTTGAGCCCTTACAGATACTCCTTCTCTTTCCTCTGATTTTTTATGCCTTTGTACATATGATTACTATGCTTTCAATTTCTCTTTTGAAGCTAATTTACAGAGCAGGACTTGACATAAGCCAGTAGATAGGAAAGTCCGACCAGTTCCTAGCTATATGCCTGATTTAGCACAACAAGCTTCAAGCCTATTGTGTTGCAACTAATTGACCCTTTGCCTTTGGATCCCCCTCAGATTCAAAACTTTGTCCCAGATGACTGATTAACTCAAGAATGAGTTGGTACAATCCTTCTAAAGTTCTAGCTGACTTTTTTTCTTCTAGAGAAATGGAATTATTAATATTTGTGTTATCAAGATGGCAACTTGCTTTGGCCTTCAATGATTCTGAATGAGGTATGTTTTAGCCCAAATATTTCCCTGACTATAAAATCCCAGTTATCAAGCATATTTCATAGATTCAAGATCCTATTTGCATCCCTAAGGCCATTGAAGGTAAAGTAAGAGAAGTGATTTATACTTATATTAATGCAGGAAAGATGAATATTCAATGGGTGTCATATCAATTGCAAGTTTTCCTAGTGATGAAGAAAAACAGGGACATCTATTTGGTAGCAGACCTACCATCAACATGTGGTCTACGGATTGTGTAACTTGTATTCCAGATACAATGCTCAGATCCTCACAGTGACTTCAGGACCTCTGGCGACCTTCCACAGTCCTGAAGGACTATTAAAGCAAGCATGTATGCCTCAAGAATTTACTAATGCCATGTCTAAGTTTCAGAAGTGTGCTGCCCATATAGTGGCTAGAGAAATTTCAGAGAATGGAAACATATTCATAGACAATACTGGAATCATGGGGCCTTTGACATAGTATGATGAGAAGGAGTCTGCACCTGGAATAAGATGCTCTATATATGAGTATGCAACAACTTTAGATCAATCCTTTACATGGTTCATCAAGGCTAGGGTTACTGTATCTGGGCTCAAATTGATGTTGGCAACATCTTGACTAACCATTGTAGGAATAGTGGTGTCTCATAAAGGATGGTACCTCACATATGGGCTCATAACAAAGATCAAAAATTGGTCAGAACCTGAGACAGTTACAGATGTCAGATTGTTTCTAGGGACAGAGAGAGTAGGAAGAAAGTGGATCCCTCATTTCACTATGATAGCTAAGCCTCTTACTTTGCTCACCCAAGTTACTCAATGAGACTTTGACTTTAGAGATGATGCTAGGGAAGCTATGCAGATGATCAAGGACCTAGTATCAACAGCACTAGTACTCATCAAATTGGGCTATGAATAGGCAAGTAACTTTTTGTGTACTGATTCATTGCCTCAGGATGATGAGGAAAAACTTGCAATTCTTGCTGTTAACTCTTGTATGATAGGAGTAGGATGGATCTTGCAGCAGATTTGAGGAGGCCAGAAGAAATTTGCACTTTATGGCTCCTGCATATTTAATGATACCAAATCCTGCTACTCCCAATTCAAGTGTGAACTATACAGTGTATTGAGGGCCTTTAAAATATTAAGGCATTGGATATAGGGACTTCACATTTGCCTGGATGTTGATGCCAAGTTTCTGACAGAGATGATTTAAAATCCAAACTTACCAAATGCCCCAATGATGCACTGAGTTCAATACATTTCACTCTTTGACTTCACTATTAAGTATGTCCCAGCTGCATCACATTAAGGCCCTGATAGGTTGTCAAGAAGAGGGAAGACAGGATAAGACTCAGAATATTCTGATATGGAAGAATTTGTAGATCAGTTTAATGGAGCTCACATTGTAGTAAGTCCTTCTTTGTTAAGCTATATAAATACAGTATCTACTGAAGTTCTCAACAGTTCTTTTTCTGCACTGATTGGGACAGAATTCTTCAAGAACTAGATGCTATGTATCCATTGTAGGCCTAAGGTTCCATTTGTGACTTTCTGTACTCAATCAAAAGCCTCACAAATGGCTGAATTTAGTGTGCCTTTGGATGCAAGGATAAAGACTGAATCATTTCAGGTGTTTGACCCCTTGCAAATTGAGGATGAAGGGAAAAGAGAAGGATCATTGGTCAAGAGATTGCTGCTAAGAAACACTGATATGTTTGGGTATGTAGGAAAAGAGTTCAAGCATGAGAAAATAGGGGTAGAAAAGGAGAGAGAATATTAGTTAGGAAAAGAAGTATATACTTTTCCTGTTGTCAGTTACAAACAAGGATATGCCTTGGTATCTCTGGATGATTCTCTTACAGCCTTGTTATATATCCTTAGGGAAGTGGACAAAAGGACAACTGAGCTCATTATACAGATATGACTGAAGACTTTCCTATGACTTGTATGACTCATCAGTTTGGAGTCAAGGACAAGGACAGCAAAACTAAGTTCCTTGAAATCATGGAATACCTAAAGACTAGAGAACTTTCCCAGAACTGCGACACTGACTCAAGAGTAAAAGCTTTTATTTGCAAGACCAAATAATTCTTTGTTC
Organism: Tephrocybe sp. NHM501043; assembly: GCA_018855915.1. Taxonomy (NCBI): domain Eukaryota; kingdom Fungi; phylum Basidiomycota; class Agaricomycetes; order Agaricales; family Lyophyllaceae; genus Tephrocybe; species Tephrocybe sp. NHM501043. The sequence continues at coordinate 2,877 of JABCKO010000159.1, forward strand.
ATGATTAGCAGTTATAGAAGATTGAATATGAAGGTAAGCCACCTAGACTGGTGATTATTGACTTAGATTGCAGAAAGACTTTTATGGTGAAGGGCTATAATAATGCTGGTCACTAAGGATATAAAGCAACTTACAAGATACTGGTAGATTATTTCTACTGGCCCAACATGTACAATGATGTGGCCTATTTTGTCTGGTCTTGCAATATTTGTCAATTAAGATCTAAGATGCACCCTATCATAGCATTTTTACCCACTTGGAGTACTGCCATTTTCAGAGTGTTATGCATTGATACAATTCACATGGAGACTGGGTTCAATGGCAAGCAATAGATTTTCCATAGGGTGGAACCATCTATAGGATGGCCCAAGGCTGTAGCAGCTTGGAATGTTGATACTGAGTCCATGGCTTGATTTATGTATTTTAACATTATTTGCAGGTTTGGCCATATTCTGATCTTTGTAGTTGATGGTAGTTCTGAGTTCAAGGGTGTTGCTGATATTATTTACCATCAATAGGGAATTTCAGTCATTATCTTGTCAGTATATCATCCCTAGGGAAACAGGATTGTGGAATGTGGACACTAAACTCTTGTAGATGCCATCCTTAAAGTCTGCAGACAAGAATCTTTGAAATGGCTGCTGTTTGTTGATGCAGGTCTTCTAGCTATTTAAATTACTATATTAAGGATGACTGGGCATTCTCCTTACTTTTTATTATACAGTTGTCACCCTTTCTTTGTGTTTGATCTTACAGATACCACTTGGGAAACTCTCCCTTAGAACAATATTGGAGATATAAAGGACTTGATTGCCATTAGGATTAAACAGCTGACCTATCAGGACAGGGAATTACAAATGTGCATGAAAGACAGAAAGTGAACAGGGCAAAGGCAGTAGATGATTTCAATCATAAGCATGAAGCCTACTTGTTGTCTGGTGACTTTTTGTTAGGAATCTTGGTACTCACTCCTCCATAAAACTTGGCTTGATATGTAGAAAGGAAACAAGACAGCATTGAGATAGTCTAGGTCATATATAGTCCACAAGAAACTGAGTAATATGACTGATCAGCTTCAGGAACTCAATGGATCAGTTTGGTGAGAATTGGTAGCAACAAATTAACTCAAAATCTTTTATTTCCATGAAGAATTTCAAACTGTTTGATCACTGCCCTCTTAAGTGTACATGATTTTTAGTGTGGCCCATTCTACAGAGTTGACAGACTTACAGGATGTTCTCAAAGCAATGAATAGAATAGATAAGATTATTATTCTGCTTTATTCTTTCACAGCAGCGTTAGCTAACAAAGTTTTTAAGCTCTAAAATTCACAGCTTTATTCTTTGCAAGGTTCAATTTTTCAAGACTGTTTACTAAGATATACTACTATAGATAGTTGGAGTAAGCAAGCCAATGCATGCCTGTTAGCCATTGGTGCAGCATTAGTACCATTATTAATAGATACAGCTGCCAGTTCATTTAGTTGCTCATATATATAGCCTTTTAGAAATGTACTGTATTTAAGTAGACTACTAGACAGTTTGTATCTACAGAATCTTATCCTTTGTTATCTTCTAACTGGTTATGGGCCCTGCCCACAATTAAAAATCCCACCTCAATAGCTCCAATGCAATCTCATCATATCAACTAACACCACATTGTCATCACTCCATTGAATTGATGCTCTCAAAGGAGCTAAAAATTTTGCTGTATGGAAAATCAAAATGATTGACATTCTAACTGACTTGGACTTACTGGATTATGCTGACAGATCTATCTCTGTTCCTACCACATCAACAACTGAGCCCAAGGAAGTCAAGATCAAGACCTGGAAACAGAAGGACTGGAAGGCATTGTCTGCTATCCATTTACATATTGGAGACATGCCACTTGTGTATGTTGCAGGTACCAAAACATTACAGAAAGCCTGGGATGTGCTGAAATCCATGTATGAGGCATGTGGACCAATCAGAATTGTGATGGTGTGCAGAAAGTTATTCCATGTATAATGTGAGGACAGAGACAGTATTGAGAAGCATATTCAAATGCTCTGTAGGCTAATCAAGGAGTTAGCAGTTCTGAAGTCAGTCATTACTGATAAGGAATTTAGTATTACTCTACTTACCTCATTGCCAGATTCATGGGACCCCTTCATCTTGTCCATTGATACAGCCACCCTGAAGGAGAGCCACAAATTGATTGCACAAGTTCTAGAAGAGGAACAGTACATCAAATCATGCACAGGAGGTAATATCACACTAGCTTGCAGATACAATCTCAATGTCACTTGTTATAGCTGTAATGAGAAAGGCCATATTGCCCTATATTGCCCAAAAAGGAAGAAATCTGATAAGGGCAAATCCAACAGAAACAGAAATTGGAGGAGCACACCCAAGCCTGACAAGGCTAACCAAGTTTCTGCTGACAATGATTATTTTTTCATCACCACTACATCCAATACCACCCTTGCTACCACTCCCAATTCCAACTCTATTTTGGCCAATAGTATGTGCACATCACACATATTCAAAGACCATGCCTGTTTCTTGTCATATATAGAAACACCTGGTCATCAAATTAATAGATTTGGGTCAGCACCAGGTTTAGGTTGAGGCACAATTAAGCTCCTATGTAAAGTAGGAAACAATCAGATTCCTTTGACATTAAAAAATATTGTTCACACCCCATCAGCTCCTTTCAACCTAGTCACCATTAGTCGGATGATAGATGCAAACTTTTTGCTTATCTTTAAAGGCAATCTGCATCATGTAGATGCATCATCTCAGAAAGAGGTCCTACAAGCTATGAAAATAGCTGGACTGTATTGCATCAGCACCACACATATCCATCCAGCATTAGATACAGCATTTGCAGCTCACTCATTGGAAAAATAGCATCACATTTTTGGGCATATACACATACCTGCAGTCAAGCTAATGTACAAGGAAAAGATGGTAGAAGAAATGCAGATAACTGGAAAGGAGACTAGAGCTCAATGCAAAGCCTGTATCCAGGCAAAGCATCACATCACACTATTCCCAAAAGAGTCAGGCATGACATTTCAAGAAATTAGCAATATGACATCAGTCAATCTATGGGGACCAGCTCAAACAACTGGAATTTCAGGAATCTGCTATTACATGGGACTCACAGATGTGCACACAGAATGGTTTAACAAGTGACCTATAGAAAGCATCAATGCAAAAAGAACTCAATCAACTCAAGGATTGAGAGACATACAAAGTTGTAAATTTACTGCCTGGACATGATGCCATCAAGTCCAAATAGGTATGAAAAACAAAAATGGATGGCAATGGCAACTTTGTCAAAGCCAAGTCATGACTTGTGATACACAGGTTTACACAACAACCTGAAATAGACTACTCAGAAACTTACACCCCTGTTGTCTGCATGGACACACTTAGAATTCTGATAGGGCTTGCCACTGCACTAAGACTCAAATTCCACACTGTTGACATTGTAGGCGCATACCTGAATACTTACCTCCATGAAGAAATCTATTTATCCCAGCCTTCAGGCTTTGAGGACAGAACATCTTGAGTCTGGAAATTAATCAAGACCATTTACAGCCTCAAACAAGCTGAGCATGAATGGAACAAAGTTCTAGATGCTTTATTTCAAGAACTTGGATTCACAAGACTATTATCTGACTAATGTGTCTACATCAGAGGACATAATGACACTATCACTATTGTTGCCATCCACATCAATGACATGTCTATTTTTGCCAACACCAATGACATAATCAATAGTGTCAAAGGCAAAATCAAATCTCATTTCAACATTACCAATCTAGGCCAAGCTTGACAGATTGTTGGCCTTACAATCACACATCACAATGATAGCACCATCAAACTCTTGCAAGGGCCTTACCTTAAAAAGGTATTAGCACTAATGGGCCTAGAAGCATCAAACCCTGTTCACACATTGTTAGACACCAATGTCAAGCTCCAGAAACTCACAGACAACAATCCTAGGCATAACAAAATCCAGAGCCAATATCTTGCAGCTATTGGCATGTTACTCTGGGCCTTGCTCTCAACCAGACCTGATATCATGTTTGCTGTGCAACACCTCAGCCAGTCTTCATCACATCCTGGACCAGAGCACTGGACAGCTATCAAACATGTATTTCAGTACCTCAAAGGGACTCTCAATCTTGGCATCACTTATAGTCCAAGAAATTTTGACAACATCAAGATCATCAGGATATTCTTGAACTCAGACTGGGGAAACAGCCCCAATGATTGATGATCTATTTCTGGATATGTCTCTATCATTTCTGAAGGACCAGCTACATGGAGTTCAAAGAAACAACTAACTGTTGCCCTATCCAGCATAGAAGGAGAATACATAGCACTAGGCCACATCATGCATAAAATAATTTGGATTCAATCCCTCATATCCAAATTAGGTTTTTTGACAGACAGCCCCACCAACTTAATCATGGATAACCAATCTGCCATATCTTTTTCCAGAAATGCCATTTTTCATGCCCACAGTAAACACATTGACATTCAACATCATTTTGTATGCAAACATCTAGCTTCTAACAAAGTATCAATCTTCCACTGTGCATCAAAAGACAACAAAGTCAATATATTCACCAAAGCACTCCCATGCTCTGACTTTGAAGATCAACTCAAATTACTCAGGATGTTATCAGTTTGAGGGGGAGAGTTGGAGTAAGCAAGCCAATGTGTGCCCATTAGCCATCAGTGCAGCATTAGTACTGTTATTAATAGATACAGCTGCCAGTTCCTTTAGTTACTCATATGCATAGCCTTTTAGAAATGTACTGTATTTAAGTAGACTACTACACAGTTTGTATCTACAGAATCTTATCCTTTGTTGTCTTCCAACTTAGATGAATATTCTTAACAATTGCATCCTCATAATTTGGTATTTCAAAATGTTTATGACCTTACAAATCTCACTATTGAAGACCCACCTTTACATTAGAAGCAGTTTCTTTTGCTTGTCCACAATGATGAGGTCATCATTGAAACTTTGTTCCACTTGTAGTCAAGAATCCTGACTCACTCACTGAAATCTGATTAGATAGACACCTTCAGTTTTGATTTGATTCTGATTATCCTACCAATTTCTCACTTTATGTCTACTTACTACTGTCTTTCCTCATTTGTTCTTCCATTATTTTGGTCTGAGCAGTTGGTAGGGATATCCCTGCCTACTGGAGAAGTCTAGTACACTTGGGATGCCCCAATGTCCAGAGGAGTGTGGTGATCAGTTTGGGTTTACCCAGTCAATTGGAGAAGAAAAGTCAGTTTGGGCACACCTAGCTGACAGTGGATGAGTATTGGTTTGGATTTACTCAGCTGATTGTGGAGAGGGGAGAGAAGGATGTTTCTTGTCAGTCAGGACAGCTCAGCTGACAGGAGTAGGAGAAAGAGATCAGCACTGACTAGAAGGACTGATAGGACCAAAGAAGAAAAGGAACTTTTTGCATACTGAAATCCAGGACTAGGTGGGGAGCAAGTTGATGGGGTGGGATATAATGTTTTCCTGGGTATCATCAAGTGCACAAGGGTAGGAGGACCTTCTGTGCAGCCTGGAGGGCAAAATGACCCATTCTGTCAGTCTTCAACTCAACTGAGTTTGTCCTTGTCCCTGGGCTCTGCATCTTTGCAAATTCTTTGAAATTGTTGCCAGCTTCTGAATTGCTTACTGTCATAATATACTTATTATTCCCATGCTCATACTATGGTACTACAAAATGCTTTGAATTTACAAAAAAAATGAACTCATCTTTTGCCTTTCAGCCTGTGCACTACTGAGCATCTGGTCACTGTCTTGTCAGTTTTATGTCCTGTTCTCTGTGTTTCATGTTCTGTAGCTCTTTTGTTTTGTTTCCCTCACTATATACTGTCAGTCAATTGGGGCATCCCTATTGACTGATACTCCTTTCTATCCTCCCAATATTTTTGTTCATTAGGTGGTGAAGAAACCATTCAATCTGACAGGTTCACCTCACAATTGTTATTTCACAACTGCTATCATATTTACCCACAATGCATTCTCTCTGCTTTACCTTGTTCCCAGCTCGCAACATCTCTATCTTTCATACATCTCCTGTATTCTGTCCATTGGTAGGGAAGTCCTTGGGTCTCAAACCAGTATCAAGGAGCTTGTTGCAGTGTTGGATGGCAGTGGCATCCTTGAATGGCTTGCACACTCAAATTGCAGTTTTAATTTGGCCTGTCTACAGTCCTTGACTATTGCTGACAGCATTGATGATATTGAAGATAGCTTCATCAATGCAATAGTGCAGAAAGTCCTTTATTAGAATCACTCTATCTCAAATGCGTCAATAGCATATCCACCCATCTTCTATATATTCATATGATCAATATTTAATCAACTGTTGTCCTCCCAAATGGGTGCTGTCAATGCTAGAACATATTTCATCACCTTGTTAGCATCAAAGAGCTTATATTGGATATTAGTCTTGTCAATACCTTGACCTTCAAGCAGACTGGCTATAGTTGATGGCAACAGTTGGCTGCCTTACTGTTGATGAAGACATTTCCTTGTCTGCCATCTGTAAAAATCATCATTGCAGATACTATTGTTTATCTTCTGCTGATAGAGGAGCTGGCAATACAGGCTATACATAGATCAGAGATTCTTTGGGCTTTTCAGATGATTGACAAGGGAGCTTACATGTCAAGGATGTATTTACATAAACTAGTTTGAGACCAAGAGAATAACCATTTTTTATACTACTTCAAATCTGCAGAGACATAAGGTACTTTACATAGCCCAGGAGCACACAAGCAGCCATGATGGGGTATGATAATATTCAAAAGAAACATTTTTCAAGCATTTGAAAGAATGGTGCCACCCAGACCACAAAATTCTTCACCCTTTGATGCCAGCAACAATGAACTCCATGAACTCTTGAGGTTTATCCCAGTGGGCCTATAATGTGTCAATCAATGCAACCATGGTACAATAAAAATATCTTATGAAATGACTTCCACCTCAAACCTGTAAGAAATGTATAGGCACACTTTCACACCTTTAGCAACATATTTGTTGTAATTCTTGATAACTTGTATCCAGCTCCAAACATAATGCCAGTTCATGTGCATTGCACCAATCTAGTCAGAGGAACCTTTAAAAAGAAAGATCCAATGATCTTCTCATTGTATAGGACATGATGTGTAAGGTTGTTCAAAGTTGTCTGCATCAGTAAAATGACCTGTGCAAGTGAGTTTAGTCATTTATGGTGTTAGCACAATTAATTACATACATACTAGTCTTACCTAGGGATGGGTGATTTGTTGAAAACCTTTGGAGCTGCTCTGAAGTCCACTTTATGACTGTGGGGATCTCAGTATGCTATTCATGGCTCAGTCCATGACTGGGTAATCAAAGTATGAGCTGACCCAGAGTCCAAAATTCTGATAGAGCTCCTCAAGGGTCATACAGTCCTTATCAGTCTATAGATTGTAGAACTTCTCATTGGCAGGAATCTCAATTCCAAAAGAGAGGTAGGGAGTATCTTAGAAAGAAGTAATTAGATAGATACTGACTCTAAAAAGTACCTAGATGTACCATCTAGAATCAGATTCTTGACATACTGCTCTAGCAGTGCATATAGATTGGGACAGTCTCTTTCTCAATGAAGTGTTTGATGAAATTGGTAACCTGGATTTCAAGGCAATCAAGAAAAACCTTCCTCCTATTATTCAGGTCATTGAGCTTGACATCAGCATACTTGGTCAAATCAGGACAGCTGCAGCAGTTCCTCATAACAGTCCACAAATTATGTCTATGTGCATAGTCATGTAGTTTCTCAAAGCCACCTGGTAAGACAAAATCAATGACCAATGCTAGAGAGTAAGAGCCCAGAAGTATAAAATACCACACCTCCAATGAAAGCACTGCCATGTAGGACAATTAGGGTTGTATAGTTAGTGGAAGACTGAGGGATCACTGTTAGTGAAAAAAATGTTGTTATTGCCGATGAGCACATAGTTGTGTGATGTAAACATTGGATGCATAATTGGAGTCTGGTGGATGCACAATTGTGCAGCTGTTTAGAAATGCTTCATGAATACCTAACATGTGGTAGTAGATGCTGTCCTATAGTAAGAATAGGTTTGAAATGTGTAGGTGTGTTGTGTCATTGCAGTTTATCTGGGAATTGATTATTGATTGTAAGATGTTTTTGTCATTTTCAACTTGGAAGGCTTGTTGTAGTGATAGCTCTTGAGCAGCAAAGTATACAGGAGTATTCAGAGCATTGCAAAAAGGGGAACTAATAACAATTAGTTGAGGCTGAATGCAATGTATCAGTAATATAATTATAAGATATAATGAGTGAACTTACACCTCAGTGAATAGTTGAACACTGAGGTGGCAAGTGTACAAAAATGAAATAAGTTGTACTACTAGTGAATAAATAAAGTCTGAGATAAGTAATCCCTACATCCTCAACACTCCTCCTCAAGGTGAGCACTGACTAAGCAATGCCAAATAGTTTACAAAACTTTTTGAACTTGACTTGGGTGAATGCCTTGGTAAAAATGTCAGTGATCATCTCAGAAGTCAGGCAATAGATAATGTGGATAATGTTTGAAGAAACGTTTGACAAATAAAATGAAAGTGAATGTCAATATGTTTGATCTGATCATGAAAAGTGGTATCCTTTGAGAGTCAAGTGGCACCTTGATTGTTGCAAAATAGTATGGTGAGAATGGAAGGAGAGTAAAAGAAGGAAAGTTCAGTAAGGAGTTTCTGCAACTAGATGATGTCCTTAGCTACATAAGTGAGGGCAACATACTCAGATTTGGTGCTAGAAAGTGTGACAATAGCCTGCTTTTTAGCACTCCAAGAAACAGCTCCATTGACAATGAAGAAGACAAATCAAGAGATAGAGTGGTGATGTAACTGAGAAGCCCAGTCAGTGTCAGAGTAACCAGTGAGATCTGGGTCAGAACCACCAAGAACCAATTTATATTGTGCTGTTCCACAAAGGTAGTAAAAGACACAAAAGACAGTGACCATGTATATAGTTTGAGGAGCTTCAAGATATTGCAAGAGCATTGAGACTGCATAGGCAATATTGGGATAAGTCATGATGGCCACATACATGAGGGAGCTGATCATCTCTCAATAACAGGTCTTCTTTCTGAGTATAAGAAGGTTTGGGGAAGCAGATGGAGAATCTGGAGTTAAGTCAACACTAGCTTCCATGGGGATAATGGCAATGCAGGCTTCAGAAAGATCAAATTGCTTAACAATCTGCTCAATGTATGCTTGTTGACTGAGTGAGATTGTATGCACATTAAAATCTTGAGTAAGGCTGACACTGAGTAGCCAATTAATTGGCCCAAAATCAATGATTTTGAAGTACTCAGCAAGCTACTTCTTAATCAGAGTAGTGGCATCAGTGGAGTCTTCAATGAGTGTGAAGTCATCTGTGGCAACTGCAATGATAGTAAATTTATCACCATTAAATTTATAGAACACATTGATGTCAGAATAGCATCAAGTGTGGTCAAAATTGAGTAGTGTGGTACAGACTTCTTCATACCAATAGTGAGTGCCCTGTTTGGTGCCATAGATGAATTGCTTAAGTTTGCATGTGAGGTCAGAATTGGGGAGTTTGGCAAGCTCAGCAGGCAGTTTATGAAAGCAATGGTAGTAAGGGAAAAATTGCATATAAATAACATAATTATCCTTGAGTTTGGAATTGAAGTAGGCATTTTTGATATCAGCTTGTTCAATAAATGTACCACACAAGGCTGCAATAGACAAGAGAGTATGGAGAGTAGTGGTGCAGATAGTGAAAGCAAAGGTTTTGGTGTAATCAACACCAAATTGTTGTCAAAAACCCTTTGCAACAAGTTGAGCTTTGTATCAGATGATCTGACCATCAGCACCATTGTGTAATGTAGAACAAATTGGCATGGGATTACATTAGCATCAGAGGGCTTAGGTACAATGTCCCAAGTATCAATAGCTGCTGACCAAGCACTTGTTTCATTGCTGGTCATTGCCTCTTGTACCAATGACTCATCTTTGCTAGCTGCCATTGCATATTCCAGGGCTTCCTCAACCCAGTCTCCTTTGATTTTGATACCTCCAGGCTCTAGGATATCCATAGCATCAGAGATGAATGCAGATAGGGGGGTTGAGGTGAGTGTTGTCATCTTCAGCTATATTGGCACAATTTCTGACTTTTCTCTCCCTCAGACCTTATCCATATTGCGTTGTATTAGGCTGTAATATTCCAGATAATGAATCTTGATGCTTCCTGGCATGAGGAGGGGTTATAGAAGGTAATTTGGTGTTCTGGGTATTCTGAATGGATTCTGATGATTTTAGTTTGGTTTTGGACGTGTTTTCTGGCAATTTTTCAATGTTCAATGTGCTAGTGGATGTATTGTTGGTGGATTCAGCCTTAGCAATGTCAGGAGAAGTGCTGGAAGGCTGGGGAATGGCTGGATTGGAATATGAAAGTAAGTCCACTCCCCTTCAATCTGGACATTATCCAGGTTGATTGCAGCATCTTTATTGAAGTAAACATCATGTTCTACAGTTACAAAATGTTTTTGGGGCCAATAGATGCAATAGCCCTTTGATTCATCTAGAATTCTGACAATATGGCCTTTGTCTGCTCTCAGCTCAAGTTTTCCTGTGTTGAGATGCCTGATGTATACCAGAGTGCCCCACTCACATAATTTGGACATGTCTGGCTTTGATTTTGTTACCATTTTATACAGTATGAGTTTCATAGCCAATGCCAAAGTGGGCACATAGTTTTGTAGCCAAACCATGTGTTGTGTTGCTTTGGCCCATAGAAACTTTGTGAGACCTGTGGGGATCATTATGGCTCAAACACCTTCAAGAAGGGTACAATTGGTATGTTCAGCAGCACTATTGGATTGAGGGGAATTATGTACAGTCTTGTCAGGCTCAATACCCAGTCATGCTCAGTAAGCTTTAAATTCTTTGCTTTCAAACTTGCCTCCATGGTTGTGTCTATAGCATTTAATGTGGGCTTTACACTGAATCTTTACCCAAGATTTGTAGTCTTTAAAGGCCTCAAGGGTCTCAGATTTCTTCTTGAGGAATATGATGTACTCCTCACATGTAGCCATATTAATATTGAGGTAGTAGTAGTTTTGACCACTGAGCAGCTGGACCTGTGATGGACCCCATAAGTTGGCAACAATCCTTTTGCCATACTTGGTATATTTAGTCTCACTTTCTTTAGGGAAAGAATGATGCTGAGCTATTGCTTTATGCAGGCTTCACAGAACTTAGGCTTTGATGACATATCATACTTGAACCAGTGATCATCCCAAAGTGGACAGCCTCTCATAAATCCTTGTGATTAATATGCCCAATGAGACCATGGAGCTCACTAATGGACATGGTCTTAGATGCCACATTGGTGACCAGGTTTGACAATGGGTTGACATAGCAGAATTGACATGATAGAGCCCATGGACTGCTGGAATATGCCCAATGATCTGATAACAAGATCTAGGGCTGCAGATGATCCACATTCTGTCTTCAATGAGAAGGGAACACCTGGCACAGTCAAGACATGACACAGAGATGAGTGTGAATGCCATCTGAGGTGCATAATAGACATTCTTCAAAATAATGGGAACTAATTTTTCCCTGAGTTTCAAGGGTAGGGTGATGTGAATGTCACCTTTCCCATTGGCACTAAAGGTACATCCATCAGCTGCATGGACAGGTTCAGGATTAATTGATTTATAGTTCTGGAACTTATCTCAAGATGGAGAGAAGTGGCTGCTAGCACTGCAGTCAATAATGACACCTGTCAAGAGGGATGCAGCAGCATGGGCTTTGTGATTATGGACAGAGGTAATGATGAGGGTGATATTGGTATCATTGTCATGAGTGGGAGTATTGATGACAAGATGGGTAAGGAAGGTGTAATTCTCATTGTTGCTAGTCTCATCAGTTTTATCAGCAACATTTTCTGCCTTTCCTTTTCCTGTATATTTCCCATTTGATGGTTTACCATGTTCAGTCACCAGTCTGGCACTTTCCCATGCATGCCTCTACCTTCAACAAAGCACTGATCACTCATATGACCATCCTTGTTACAGTTATCACAGTGATGTTTGTCCTTGGGCTTTCCTTTACCCTTCAGCTTAGAGCTGGAGTCCCCTTTGGCTTTGGTATGTGCTGCCATCATTACCTCATGGTTCTGATTAATACTGGACTCAATAGCAGAATTTTTGGCTTCAGCATTCAGATGCCACATGATCTTTTCACTTGTGACAGTCTGTCTGGTCTCTCAAGTGGTTGTGAAGAGTGAGGTGATAAGTGGTTTGAATGAGGGAGCAAGGGATAGCAATGTGCAGATGTAGCTGATGAAGGAAGGATTGGTGATAGGACAACCAATTTCAGCAAGATGATCACAGATGATGGTGAGGTTGGATAAGTGAGTGCACATATCAGTTTCACCCTTTTTGAGGTAATGAGCAGTCTGTAATTTAGTGAGGAGGTCAGTTTCAAACATTTCACCTTTATCCTCATGGATTGAAGTAAGGTTTGTCCAAACAGCAACAGTGGTAGACTCATTCTTGATTTGGTGAAATGTTGACTGATTGACAGTGCCATAGATGAGTTCTTGGACTAGAGCTTGCTTATGCAGTCAGTCCTCCATGGCATCCTCATGTTGCTTGACCTTCTCCTCTGACAATGGAATCAATGAATTTATTCCACTGTAGAACTCTCTGTCATGCTTGATGAGCTCAGCAGGCTGTGGTGCATGACCCCTGACATGTTGTAAGAGCTTCTTCAATTGGAATGTGTTCCATATGTGTGACTGATATGTCAGCCAGTTGGAACTATCAGCAAGAAGCTTCAGGAGGGTGACTTTATTTTATTAATCAAGATGTCAAGAGTTTCATCAACAGGGCCCATAACCTCTTGAGCAGCAAAGTGTACAGGAGTATTCGGAGTATTGCAAAAAGGGGAAATAATAACAATTAGTTGAGGACCTCAGGGAATAGTTAAACACTATATTCTATACCTAATAACAATTAGTTGAGGCTGAATGCAATGTATCAGTAATGTAATTATAAGATATAATGAGTGAACTTACACCTCAGTGAATAGTT
>JABCKO010000160.1:0-15860 GCA_018855915.1 Tephrocybe sp. NHM501043
GGCTGCACCGGCACTTCAACTCGTGGCGCATACTACTCCTACTGGTTGAGTCGGGAGCAGTGTATGCCGTAGTCCAGGTGTGTTCTTCTTCTACATCTACTTCATGTCTTCAAATATTTAGATTTCACTTCCTCACCAGGGAGTATTTATTGGACTATCCTGCAGAAATATCACGAATAAGGCCTATTTGATTGCCTTTCAGACATTTGGAAATGCTTATATTGCGATCTCCGTGAGTAGGCTATAAATCACGAGAAACATTTGAATCTACGCTAACGTTGAAAATCCTCAGATGGCCTATCCAGTACTCACAATTGCTATCATTTCAGGGCCATTTTCCATGGACCGAGTCCAGGAATCCATTGTTGAAATCCAGACTCTATCTGAGGCATCTTGGAGTGTGTAACATTTTGGTACGAATGGTCAGTGCGACCATAAAAATCAAATAGAAATGGCCTTTGGCTACGTTATCGGGCGCACAAGGACTTTGGCTAGTTCCATCAGGGATATTTTTCACCCATTTGTAATTATATATATATATATACCAGTCTTCGCATGGAACAGATTGGCATGACGGTAGCTCGTGAATGAATGTGAGACGACATTTGAGAGGGTAAAGGGTATGAGATAATGCGCCTGGTCATAATTCAAGCCATTGACATCCGGAATGATCTAGACATCGACCGTAACATTTTCCTTACATGGAGAGTCAAAACGAAACGGGTAAGCAGCGAGGAGCGGGCATGGCATGGCATGTGTTCATTCATTGATAGCATATCAAATCATATCGAATCCTAAGAAAGAAAATGGAGGATGTATTGCAGTGGGCGTAGGCAGGTAGGTACCGGGTAAACCAGACAGATATAATCCGACAGCAAGCCAGGCAGGCACTTAGGCAGCGGTCTTGTGTGCGGCCTTGATGGCTGCGACCTTGGCCTTCTTCTCTGCGACGCGCTTGGAGAGGAGGGCCTCGAACTCGGCCTTTTGCTCCTTCTGGTGCTCGATACGGCGGCGCTTGAGGGAGTGGAGGTGGCGGCGGCGTTGGAGACGCAGAGGGGTGACGAGACGCTGGATTTTGGGGCTGCACGAGGATGAGGTTAGTCAAAGCATCGACAACGCAGCCCACCCGTGTACTCACGCCTTGGTGTAGGGCTTGGCATCCTCCTTCTTTGCGCTCTTGACCTCCCTCCTGACAACTTATTTCCTCACATCATTCTCCTTGCCCAAGTTGAAGAAGCTCCTGATCTTTGTCGCCCTCTTGGGGCCCAGTCTCTTGGGGAGGACATTATCTGTCAACCCAGGAATATCATTCTCTCCCTGCTTCACAATGACGAGCGAGAGGACGGCAATATCAAGGCGCAATATCGGGGCCAACGATGCAGCCACGGACGGACTTGTGCTTCCGCTCGCCCGCGTGGCGGGTGCGGTAGCACGAGTGGCCGTCAGCGAGGGGGAGGCGGACACGGTAGGGGAGGAGCACACCCTGCTTCATCAGGAAACCCTGCTTGTCGTTGCCGCCGGGGATGCGGAAGATGTAGTCCTTCCATTCGTTGCCGAGGCAGTTCCCGGGGACTTCTTGGGCTATTTTCTTTTGTTTTTTGTCGGAGAAGATGCGGCTGCGGGCTTATTAGATATAACAACCATGCACAGTGAAAGCCTGCACGCACTATCGCCTCTCCTCATTGACGTCGAGGAGTTTTTGACCGCTCGTGGCGGGATCTAGCGACGATGATCAGCATTCTGTCTTGTCCAATGTCAGTGGGGCTCACTAGCGATGTCGAACCTCTTGCTGTGAGCACACCGTCAGCACCGTCGTACAGCAAGAGGGGAGATGGCAGCGACTGACTTGGGCAACCTCTTGCGATGGGTTTGTTGCTCGCCTCGTTTCCGATGGGATGTGGGTTTGGGCGACTCACGTGTGCATCTGTCGATTATGCCTTCTCCTACTGATAATGTCAAATCTATGCATATGGGCGCCCTCAGCCTGGGTGGGACAGTTGGTGTTGAATGTTGCCGCGGAAAGAAAGGCACGTGCAGGAGAGCGTATGTGTCGACCGATGTTGTTCTTGATGGATATGTTACTGTTAGGCTACGTATGGCGGGGTTGGAGGTTGTTTAATGTGATGGTTCGAGCCAGGATATCCAAAATGGGATTAGAAGATAGAGAGATAAGATAATATCGATGACGTCGTCCCTGATATGGCTCATGCGGTCCATATACTTAGGGGCATGCGATGGATATCTCAAGTCAGCAATTCTGGGCTGCCTGCAAAGCTCTATGCCCTGCTACTTGCGCATCCCATCCTTATGCAATCCAAAACTGTGAAAGCGCAAGCCCCCCAAAGCCCAAAGCCCAAAGGTCAACGCAATATGCACATAGAAAATGAGAGTCCCAGCCGTGGGACCCGCGCATACAGAGCTCTATGCCATGCGCCTCCTTTCAATCCACCGTAACCCCGATCTCAAAACTTGGCTCCATCCCCTCTCACGCATCACAAAGGCCAAGCACCCGAAAAAACCAAAAGGTCATCCCAATCGATCGATGGATGATGGATGTCCTGGCAAGCACGGAAACTAAAGGTAGAAGGGCGCCTGTAGGTGTGAGGTGAGGGGGGGGTGGGGTGGCAAGGGATGCAGTTGCGTGAACAACGAGGGAGTAGGAAGGTCAGACCAGGTTTGCATGAAAAGAAAACAACTTTGACTCCAGTGCATAGATACATGAGGACGATCAGTGACGGGAAAAGTGTGGTGGTTGAAGCCAAAACGCACCTTGGGGAGAAAGTACAAATTACAGTAGGATGCCGTGAAGTAAGACAAGCGGCAGGATAGGGGATGGTCTTGTGATGTCCAGAGTCAGAAGTGCATCTGTGCGAGAAATGGTTTGAGAGATGAAGGGCTGGGATCCAGCATTCGAATTCTATGCACGTTGCGTCCTAAATGACAATGTTGTATATCGACAGGAGTGCGCTATCGTGTGGGCAGGACTTCGAAGCGTCGGTGCTGGTGCAGAGTATGGGGATGGCAAATCGGATGATGTCAGTGTCGGCAACTCGAGGTGAGAATAGAGAGAAAGCCGGTTGGAGGATTTCACCTCTTACTGGTCCTCGGGGGTGGTAGCCTTGATGGCGGCGATCTCAGCCGTCTTCTCGGCGATGCAGTTGGCGAGGGAGGCGTTGAACCCAAACGTTTGTTCCTTCTGTTGCTTGAAGCGGCGGCGTTGAGGGAGTGGAGGTGGTAGCAGTGCTGGAGTTGCCAGGCTTCGGACTGCATGAACACGGGATCCATAAAGGAAGACAGTAAATAGACTGAGGGACTCACACCTTGGTGGTCCGCTTTTGCATCCATACCCCCCGCGCTCATTACCCCCTCCTTTCGTTGGCGTTGGGTATGTTTGTGGTGAATTTGGGGAGTGGCCGCCGAAAAGGGCGAGACTGAGGCACGTGCAGGCTAGGGTTGTCAATGTCCATGATGGCTAGGCAGCGAGTGCACGGACGTTGGTGAATGGATCTTGATGGTCATAGTTCAAGTTGAATATGGTTTCCACTTTGGGGGATTAAATGAGAATGGAGATGTGATACGATCAATCATAGACCACCACTTGCACAATCTCGTTCCAGCATCGATATAACGTTCCAGTCGCTGTGCACAATTCTGGCATTATCTGCTCACAGGTACAGCAACCTAAATCAATTATAGCACGAGCTTCTGGTTGGCCGTCTCTCAATATTGCCTTGTTTGTCTCGTTCTTGTGGCCCAACAATCCTTAAAAACTCGAAGGGCATATATTCTGCCTTTGGCAGTTGCTTCAGCATTATCAATGGCAGTTAGATTCTCATAATTATCTTCTATAAATTCCTCTCGTGCTTCCCTTCTCAATCATTATTGCTCTTGTCGTTCATCTCCTCAAATCCCTTGGCATCAGGTCAGTGGTTCTATTCCTGATCGTATCGATTGCTAACTCACCCCGCCTCCTTCCTCTTGGACGCTATTCTATGCCTTGGATATCCTACCATCCTATCCCTCCTCTATTCCATCATTTGTACAACACAATGGGGTAATGTCAATGATTGAAGATACGGACTTGGCGGTTTGAATAGCGGAAGATGTTATATCGCCCGGTTAGTCCTCTTCGTGTCCACCCGCCCCCAATTGGTCTTGTATACCTCTCTTTGTACATTGCTACTCTCTTCGTCGCTGCACCACACTTACTTCTCATTCATTCAACCACCGCACGTCTAACTTGAGGGTCATCAGTGCGCTTCCTCATACCGATGATTGGAATGAGGTCTAACCTTCTGCTTGGTACACCACAGGATTGCTATGCTACGTCTACATCAATGGTAAGATTTGGGGTTATCTTTGCTTTTCCCGTTGACAAGCACATCACGGAACAATCAACCACCATTCAACACCCAAATCCCTTATGCTTGGCCAGTTGTATGTTTATTCGTTTCACAGTCTTCCCATATATCTTGACCAGCTTCCTTCGCCTTACATGGCAAATCAAAAGCCCCCCAAAGTAGGCTTTCCGCGGAACACGCAGCCTGGGTACCAAGCTTCCTATATGTGGTATCGCACATCCCAAACCTGGACACTGATGGCTTGTGAGTGCTTCGATCATGTGCAATGTGATTCTGATTTCGACTACTTCAACGTGTACGATCAAGTTCCTGCTTCTTCCCCCCAAGGTGCTGTCGGAAATGGTCTCAACGTCCGACGGTCCCAGCCAGCAATTACATGATGGGAGGGAGGGCAAAAAATGCATGAGTGTATCTGCAGAAATGCACAGATTGGTTGGGGCAGACGATGTCAACGCTTTGTACTTTGTATCACATCTTACTCCAAACCACATAAGTATCGCCATTTGACATCTTCAACGTCCATGTTATACTTATACGCGAGTAGAACGGGAGAAGAGAAGCACGATGGTGTATGCAACCCCGTACAATGTGAAGCGTCGTTGCAACTTGAAACAGAAGGGGCTGAAATAATGTATGGAAATATGTCGTGAACCCATTTATGTGCTGATATAAACTGTGTGAGTTCGTCCTTTGAGGCTAGTGAGTTTTTGAGCCATGGATCTTCACGCGCGCCACCTAGTTCAAGCTATTGGTATTCATATGTTCATGACAGTATTTTCACAAACTCTGATGTTCCTGGGATATGATATGGCGCTGCTTACATCAATGTGCATGAATCTCTCCATTTATTCATGTGTTTCATGTTTTCCCAGGACTCATTGCGCCACTGTCCGTTATGGTTATCCAGTCCCTCTTCCAGTAGGTTCATTAAAATCCTGGTAGCACTTCACCTAATCTATATTGCCCCAGCAAGCATTCAAAATTACCCCTCTCGTGGGCATTGATCGGAGTGACTTCATTGAGTTTCCTTTCCATGACTGCCTTCATGATGCTATAAGTGTGGATTCCACTTTCACTATTTGATATCTTTGGCAAGGGGTATCATGACCTCAGGGGAGCCACCGGTCATTACAATGAGCCCCTACCTGTAATTGGTAGTGCTGTCATATGGCTATAACATCTTCCAGTGAGCAGCTTTCATTGTTGGATATTGCATTTCTGCAATTCTACCTGATCAGCCAATATTCAACGACGGTGTCATTATCTGGCAAGCCTGGACAATTTCAGGGACTGGGGGACTGGTGTTTTATTGTTCTATTTTGCTGTGGATCTGTTCCTTTGGTATTCAAAGTCATTTCCCTTCACTATATGTCAGAAGAACACCAATGACTCCCATCCCCCGGAAAAATATAAGACCCCTGAAGGAGATGGGCAGGCATCAACACCACTTCAACTCGTGGTGCATACTACTCCTACTAGTTGAGTCGGGAGCACTTTCATGCTGGAATCCAGATCTGTTCTTATATTCCTACTTTATGCTATCAAAATATCGAGAATTCACTTCCCCACCAGACAGTAAATATTGTACTGTCCATTGCCACTAGGCCTAATGAGACATTCTTGATCGCATTCTCAAGTGCTCGAGTAGGCTATAAATCACGAATCTACGCTAACGTTGACAATCCTCAGCTCGCTTATCCAATGCTCACAATTGCCATTGTCAGCGGCCCATTTTCCATGGACCGAGTCTAGGAATCCGTCGTTGAAATCCAGACCCTATCTGAGGCATCTGGAAGTGTATAACATTTTGGCACGAATGATCGATATGGCCACATGAATAGTGTGGTGGGGCTCTTGGCTACAAGATAGGGCGCACAGCACTTTGGAGTGTTCTACCGCACAAAGATACTTGCTGCTTGTAATTCTGTATCTATCACTTTTGCTATGGAACTTTTAGAACACAGTAGTTCATATATGAATGTGAGAGTTGACATTTGAGAGTGGAAGACATATGCGCGTGGTCATGAATTCAGGTCTTTAATATTAAGATACATCGATCTGGGCATCAACCATAAAATCTCCTGACACGCAGAGTCAAAACGAAACGGATACAATTGGAGGGAGATGCGTTGAACCCAAACGTCTGTTCTTTCTGTTTCTTAGAGCGGCGGTGTTGAGGGGGTGGAGGTGGCGGCGGCGCTGGAGATGTAGAGGGGTGACGAGGTGCCAGAATTTGGAGCTGCTCAGACACAAGATTCATAAAGAAAGGCCGTGAATGGACTGAGACACTAACGCCTTATCTGCACCCATCCTTCCTGGCGTCCTGAAAAAATACGTCCTCTGACCATTCACCTTTCCCAAGATCATGAAGGTCTTAATCTTTGTCGCCTAGTGTCGTCAGAGGACATGCTCCAGCCGGAATATCATTCCCTCCTTACTTCACGGTGATAAAGTGGGGACCTCATGGTAGAGCAAACGTTGTCGCTGCCAATAGATGTGCGCTTGAGTTTGCACACGCGGAAGGTGCGATGACATGCGCGGCAGTACGAGTGGGCATCGGTAAGGAGAAGGCTGACGCGAGAGGGAAGAGGGATGCCCTGCTTGGGGAAACTCTGTATGTCGTTGGGCATGCGATGAGGCCTAGGCCTCGCTGAGGGGAGTTGCCCTGAGCTTATGTCAGATACAAAGCAGGGGACGAGACCCACTAATCGATTGTGGCCAATCTCTGAGCAGCGGTTGGTATGTAATCACATGAGCTTGAGTAGGGATAGGAGGGAAGAAACTAGAGGGATGTCAGAAGCTTTGTCGAACGGTGGGAAGGACAATTGACCTGGAGTGCATCTTAGCATCTGGCAGAGGCTAAGTTTGATTGGTGATCACATCCACTACCATCGTCAATGTCAAGCGTCACGTCTATCCTGTATTGGAGTTGGCGTTGGGGCTATCCTTGCAGGGGGAAAGACCGAAGCACGTGAGGACTAGGGTATGAGTCAATGGACAAAAGCTGCATTGAGGTAGGAAAGAGTTGCATGGAGGTCGGCCAATCTGATGGTAGTGGTTCAAGATAAGATACGATCAATCATCGACCACCCAGTGTAGACACACTCCTGCCAACATAGACTTAACATCCTAGGCCGCTGCGCTCAAGTCTAACATTACTTTCTCCCTGGAACATGAACCTGACAAACTGGCTTGCTCTCTGCCGTCTCTTAATACTCCCTGATCTTGCCTAATGTCATTCCACAACTCGAATAGTTCACTTGTGAATTTGCTTCAGCAGTATGAATTGGGACGGACAGTCTTCTTTACCTCCATCCATGCCTGACTGGATATGGTATAACTATCAGCCATCTACTTGCCACTGTGGCCTTGTATATCTCTCTACAAGTTTTTTCTCTCTGATTTGACTCACTCTGCACCCTTCATCTGACTACTTCATATCTAACTTTCGCTTCTTATGTTACTCTTGAGAGTCATGGGCACATCTCTCTTTACTGACAATGCTAATGAGGCCTAACACAATTCAGCTTTGATATATAGACCAATCAACTGCCACTCGATACTCAGCTCCCTGCACTCGTCAGAGCCATTCATCGATAGCCATAGTTATTTCTTTGTTAAACAGCCTCCTGATGCAGTCAACACATCTTGATCCCCTTCCATTGTTCTCTCCAGAAAATCAAAAGCCAGAAACATTACGTTCATTGAACACAGACCCTGGTTACCAGGATTTCCACATGTGCTATCGCACATCCCGAATGGCTGTGAATGTTTCAATTATTTCCATCATGATTCTGATATTGTCTGATATTGGTCATACACAATACCATGCTGATCATCCTTTGATCTTTGACCTCACACGCTACCATCTCAGCTTGGACAATCAAATACAATTCCGTGTTTGCCACGAGTAGGACGGGTTTAATGGTGGCAGTTGCTGCTTGCTGTCACTTTCAGTAGGTCTTACCAACTGACAAGAGATGGAGATATAATAAGAGCAACACATCCAGCGCTCAAGTAGAGCTCACCACATCACCGATGGAACTCACAGGAACCACTGCCAAGTTGGCAAGGAGCCCATATTTACATGGAGGCAACCTGGATTTATGAAACACTAGTTCCTTATTGGTGCAGTCCTATTGCTCTCCAGGCTGACTCGGTCATGTACAAGCGTACACTTTGCATTCCCAATATTATCCACCTGGAGAAAGAGATATATCAGGAAGTGCGCCTAGCACTTCAATCTTGTTCTCGCCGTCTATTCATTTGCAGACCGACTCCAAGTAAAGCTGAAGAGTGGGATAGATCATGACAGATGACCGCCCATGAACGAATGGATCTTCATGGTTTCTCCGTCTGTCGCATCACAACCCAGCGTGGTTGTGTTATCTGATCTTCTATTTGCTTGCCAGATCCATAGGTCATGGCATGGGAGGTCATTTCTTGACAAAGATGCACCATGAAGCATGGTGTATCTCAGATCTTGATGCTTCCTCCGTCATCATATGATCTGCCTCAGTAGTCAATTTTGAATTGTTTGAGATGGGAATATGAGGTTAGCCCTCAACTCGGTTCAGTGCCAATATGGGCAATTTGGACTCACACTCTCAAGCACTTTGTTTATCACCCCTCCTTTCACCATCCACAGTACGTACAGAACATTGAAGAAGCAATAAGTATGCAAAGGGATATATGGAAGTATGCTGTGAACCAATTTATGAACGGGCATGGCTTTGATATAAATGTTGTAGGTCGTCATTTGAGGCTTGAGACTTCTGAGCCATGACTCCAGATGAGTGGCATCTAGTTCAAGCTGTTGGTCTCGATACACTCAAGGATTTCTTTCCAGTAGCCCCAGTGTTCCTGGGATATGGTTTTCAATTGTTTACAATATGCATCAATCTCTCCATTGATTTATATTTTTTTGTCTTTTTGCAAGGAATCTTTGCATCACTGTCTGTAATGGTTATCCTGTCCCTCTTCCAGTATGTTAATTAAGTCCTAGTATGCACTCTTACCTGATATACATTGCCTCAGCAAAGAGCAGAAATCATTCCTCTCTTGGGCAATAACTGCAGTGACCTCCATTAGTTTCCTTTCCATGACCGTCTATCCAGTGCTACAAGTGTGGATTGAAGTTTTGCAACTTGATTTCCTTGTCAATGGGTATCATAACTTCAGCGGTGCTGCCAACCATTTCAATGAGCACCTCCCTGCATATAATACTACTATGGAGTGGCTGAAATTCCTTCCAGTGAGCAGCTTCCTCATCTTTTCACATTACATTTCTACAAATTGTCCAATCCATCAGCTGATATTCAATGACGGTGTCATTATATGGCGAGCCTGAACCATTTCAGGGACCGGAATACTGGTGTTGTGTGCTTCTATTGTGCTGTGGAGTTCGTCTCTTGGTATGCAAATTCATTTTCGATTTAACATACTGAACTCAGATTTTCCAAGGTGTCAGACTCTCGTGGCTTGTGTATGAGTCCATTCACGCCTCAAAGCTATCAGACATTGTTATAAAGGATGCGGTAATGGTTGGCCTTGAGGCCTCCTCCTATACTCCTGTCGCTTGCAACAAACGTGGCTGCAACAAGCCTCATTGCATATATTCTCTGGTACGAGTCAGTATATGTGAGAAGAATACTAACACCTCTGCACTCTCTAGGAACAATATTAGATTCCTCAGGCAGATGAGAAGGCATTATCAATACTTCAATTCGTGGCGCATACTACTCCTACTGGTTGTGTTGGGAGCAGTGTATGCCATAGTCCAAGTGTGTTCTTCTCATATATCTACTTCGTGCCTTCACATATTGAGGGTTCACCTTTTCACCAGACAATATTCATTGGAGTATCCACCAATGATAGCACGAATGAGGCCATTGTGATTGCTACTCAGACATTTGCAAATGTTTATGTTATGATCTCCGTGAGTAGGCTATGAATCACCAGAAACATTTGAATCTACGACAGCTGGCCTATCCAATGCTAACAATTGCCATTATCACTGGGCCATTTTCCATGGTCAGAGCCCAAGAATCCATTGTTGAAAGTCAGACTCTATTCGAGGCATCTCAAAGTGGTTAACATTTTGGCACGAATGATTGGTGCGGCCATGGAAATAGCCAGGGCGGGGCTTTTGGCTACAGGGTCAGGCGCTCGGCACTTTGGCTGGTTCCATCACAGGCATTTGCCTATTTGTAATTTTGAATATGTTGCCTTTCACACGCAATGGTTTGAGAAGATTGTAGCTCGTGAATGAATGTGAGAGGGAGACAATATTGAGGTTGGACATGGGATAACACCCGTGCACATACCAGGTCATGCAGAGACCAAATCTATACTCAAGGGCTGAAATAAAATCAAAGAAGAGAGGGCAGGGCATATCTTCATAGCATATCATAGCATATCCTAAGGGTACACTTCAATCAAGAGTTTGTGTGTACAGTATACGATGCGAGGGATGCGCGGCGTTCTTGTGTGCAGCCTTGATAGCTGCGACCTTGGCTTTCTTCTCTGCAACGCGCTTGAAGAGGAGAGCCTCGAACTCGGCCTTTTGCTCCTTCTGGTGCTCAAAGTGGCGGCACTTGTGGCAATGGAGGTGGTGGCAGTGCTGGAGACACAGAGGGGTGACGAGATGCTGGATTTTGGGGCTTCACAGACACAAGATCAGTCAAACCATAAGAGGACGCAGCACGTGAATGCAGTCACACTTTGGTGTAGGGCTTGGCATCCTTCTTCTTCGCACTATTGACCTCCCTCCTGACAACGTACTTCTTCGCATCATCCTCCTTGCCCAAGTTGAAGAAGCTCCTGGTTTTCGTCGCCTCTTGGGGAGGACATTATCTGTCAGCCCATGAATGTCATTCTCTCCCTGCTTCACAATGACGAGCTAGAAGATGGCGATATCGGGGCCAACGATGGAGCCACGGATGGACTTGCGCTTGCCCACGTGGTGGGTGCGGTAGCACAAGTGACCGTCCGCGAGCAGGAGGAGGACACGCCAAGGGAGGAGGATGACCCTGGTTCATGGGGAAACCCTGTTTGTCATTGTCGCCGTTGATGCGGAAGATGTAGCCTTTCCATTTGTCGCCTAAGGAGTCGAGCTAGACTTCTTGGGTGATGAATTTGTTTTAGAAGATGCGGCTGGGGTCACATTAGATAAAGTGTACATGCAAAATGAATAGCTGGACACACTATCGCCTCTCCTCATCGACGTCGAGGAGACTTTCAGCGCCTGTGATGGGATCCAGAGACGATTATCGGCATTCCGTCCAGTTGAACGTAGATGAGAGTCACTAGCGATATCCACTTCACGCTGTGTGCACTCCGTCAGCAACGCCATAGAGGAGCAGGGGTGATGGAAGGGGCTGACCTGGGGAACCTCTTGTGATGGGTTTGTTGCTGGCATCGCTCTTCTGATGGGATGTGGCTTTGAAAGACTCACGTGTGCAGCTGGCAATCCCAATGTCAATTTTACGCGTATGCTCTCTGGGCGTCGTCGTCAGCTGGGTAAGACTGTTGCTGTTCAATGAAAGACTGAGGCACATGCAGGCTAGCGTATTAGTCGACTGATGATATCCTAAAAAGAGAAGTTACTGTTAGGCTATGTATATGGAGTGGTTGGGAATGGGTCAATGTGATGGTTTGATCCGGGATATCCAAAATAGGATCAGACGTGATAGATAAGATAATTAATCAATTACATTTTCCCTGATTTGGCTCATGAGAGGTGCATATACATGCATATACAGAGGGACACGCATTGCATATTTTATAGTTCTTGGCCAGGTGGCGATCATGACCATTGCTGCAAAGCTCGATACCCTGCCCCTCTGTCCAATCATGCATCCTACCCTATGCAATACCAAACCTTCACCCCATCCCCGCCCGCACATCTGAAAGCACACCAACGTCCAAAGGTCAACCTGATAGACGAAGAGACAATCGGAGGCACAGAAATGGGGACCGACATCGGAGCTCGAAGCTTTCCGCCGTCTTCCAATCCACTGTAACCCAGATCTCTTGACCAGAAAAGAAGGACTCCAGCGCAGATATGCTTGAGGTCGATCAGTTATGGGAAAGGTGTAGTGGTTCAAGGCATACTCACGCCTTGGTGCAGGGCATTGTATCCTCCTTCTTCGCACTTTTGGTGTAGTGGTTCAAGGAAAACCGCACTTGTGGAGAAATATGTACAACTTGAAGTAAGGCCGCGTTACGCGAGATGAGCCACATCATAGGGATAACTACTGTGGATGGTCTCGTGAAGTTGTGATATGGACAGCTGCGATGCGGACGATGCTTCAAAAGTGGAGTCCATGACATTGACAGCAGTGCGCCTTCATGTGGGGAAGGTATAAAACCGTCGGTCCTGCGTGCAGAGCACAGAGATCCAGTGATGTCAGCATCAACGATTCAAGATGAAGATCAAGGGAATACCGGTTTGTACACACCAGGTCCTCAAAATCCCACCTCTTGCTGGCAATCGGGATAAGCAAGAAGCACATTGAGTAGCGTTCTGGCAGCCAGACTTGATGACAGCAACTTCAGCCGTCTTCTCCGTGATGCACTTGGAATGGGAGGCTCTGAAATCGACTGTTGCTTCTTCTGTTGCTCAAATGGTGGGTGGCAGGGGTGCTGACAACGCAAAGAGGTGATTACGGGGTGGATTGTCGGAGCTGCGCGAACATCAGGTTTATTAAAAGAGACAGTAAACGGATTGAGAGACGCACGTCTTAGTGTTCGGCATGAAATGGATCCTTCCTCTTAATCACTCCCAATAGAGGCCCAACGATGTTTCTGCTAACTGACTGACACTTGAGCTCGTTGATGTGGAGGGTGCAGTGGTGGGTGTGGTAGCACAAGTGGCCATCAGTGAGGAGGAGGCCAACGTGGGAGGGGAGAGCGACACTGTGCGTCATAAGGAAACTCAGCTTGTCATTGTAGCTGTGGATGAGGGCTAGGCCCCGCTATGGAGTGGTCCTGAAATTGTGTCAGATGCAGTGGAAATGGCGAAGCAGGTGAGATGACGCACTATTGTCTCTCCTCATCAATGTTGGGCAATGTGGTGGATCTGGCAGCTGCAATCAGCATGGAGGCACCTGAGCATGTGTGGGGACAGGAGCGAAGGCGCTGGAGGGACATCAACATCGTCGGAAGCGTTGTGGAACAATGGCAGGAACCTACCTCTCAACATCACGAGCTTATGAGTTGTGGCAGAGGCCAAGCCACTGCAATGTCAAGCTTCTTGTGTATGCTCTATTGGAGCTGGCGTTGGGTATGTTTGCAGTGAATTTGGGGAGTGGCCACTGAAAAGGGTGAGACTGAGGCACATGCAGGCAAGGGCATGAGGTGGTCGATGTCCATGATGGATAGGCAGCAAGCTTGAGTGATATAACACAATGGGGTAATTTCAGAGATTGAAGACACGGATTTGGCGTTTTGAATAGCGGAGGGCTTTATATCGGCCGGTCTGTCCTCTTTGCCTCCACCCGCCCCGAACTAACCTCAGATCACTACCAGCCATCTTCTCATTACCGTGACCTTGTGTACCTCTCTTTGCAAATTGTTACGTCTCTTCTTCGCTGCACCACGCTGACTTCTCATTCATTCGACCATGGCATGAATAACTTGAGGGTCTTCAGTGTGCTTCCTGGTACCGATGATTGTAATGAGGTCTAACTTTCTGCTTGTTACATCACACCATTGCTACAACAACATCAATTGTAAGGTTTGGGATTATTCTTGCTTTTCCCGTTGACAAGCACATCACAGAACAATCAACCACCATTCGACACCCAACCCCCTATGCTTGTCCAGTTGTATGTTTATTCATTTCACAGTCTTCTGATGAGGATCGCATATCTTGACCAGCTTCCTTCGCTCTCCATGGCAAGCCAAAAGCCTCAAAAAATAGGCATGTCTATGGAACACGGAGCTTGGGTACCAACCTTGCTATATGTGGCATTGCACATCCCAAACCTGGTCACTGATGGCTTACGAGTGCTTCGATCATGCGCATTGTGATTCTGAGTTCGACTACCCGTGATGAAGTTTTTGCTTCTTCGGGATCAAGTGCTGTCGCCAATGCGGTCAACGTCCTCCTGTCCCAGGGGCAATTGCATCATGTGAAGGTGGGCAGGACATGCATGAGTGCATCTACAGAAATGTACAGGGTGGATAGGGCAACGACGTACACACTTTATCTGGCATTTTACTTCAAATTACACAAATATCCGCATTTAACATCTTAAACGTCGATGCTCGCCGTGAGGAGAACAGGAGAAGAGAAGCACAATGATGTATCCAACCCCATACAAATTGGCTTCCTGCACGAATTGTTGGTGCAGCTATATGAAGTGAAAGAGAAACGAATAAACGGCGAAGAGCGGGCATAGCATTCCAGCCCACTGATGGCTTTGAGGCTTCACATGTTCATCGTGATTCTGATTTTTTCTGGTGCGATGCCAGGCTGATCGTCTCGATCTTAGCTTCCACAATCAAATTCTTCCATCTTCTTCCATCTCAAGTGCTGTGGCCGCTTCTCAGTCTGATATGACACGTAAATGGTGCCAGCATCCTCAGGTTCTAGCGGACAAATTAGTCCGATGAAGGTGGGCTAAAAATGCACAAATACGTACACTTTTCATTCCCAACTTATCCACCTGTAGAAGGGGATATATCAGGGAAGTGCCTATGCTATCATAATACTTTAATTTTGTCCTCACTGTCTATTCATTTGTTCACCCACTCCAATGAAAGCCGAATAGATAGGATAGATCATGACAGATGAGCGCCGGTGAACTAATTGATCTTACTTCATGGATCCTCTGTCCGCCGCACCACAGCCCAGCCTGGTTGTGTGATCGGATCTTCTATTCGCTTGCCTGGGCCATATATCGATAATTCTTGTCCATACGGAACAAAGAATGGGAGACCATGTTTGATGAAGATGCACGACAAGTGGAGCAGCTCAGATATGCACCATCACGGAGGTTTGATGAAGATGCACCACAAGTGGAGTAGCGCAGAGCGGGTGCACTTCCTCCGTCATCTTATGATCTTTGCTCTGTAGTTCAATATTTCGGATTGTTGAAAATGTGAATATAATGTGAGTCCTCGACTTGAATCAGGGCCGATATGAGCGATTTGGATTCATCTTCTCAAGCACTTTTTTTATCATAGCTCTTTGCACCATCACGGAGGCGACAGTACCTACAG
This sequence comes from Tephrocybe sp. NHM501043, assembly GCA_018855915.1. Taxonomy (NCBI): domain Eukaryota; kingdom Fungi; phylum Basidiomycota; class Agaricomycetes; order Agaricales; family Lyophyllaceae; genus Tephrocybe; species Tephrocybe sp. NHM501043. The sequence continues at coordinate 15,591 of JABCKO010000160.1, forward strand.
AAGTTTGAAGAAGCTGTATGTATGTGAAACAATCGATGGAAGTATGTTGTGAACCTATTTATGAACAGGCCTTGCTCTGATATAAACTCTGTGGGGTGGCCATTTGAGGCTTGAGACTCTTGAGCCATGACTCCAGACGAGCGCAACCTAGTTCAAGCCGTTGGTCTTCTCATGTTTGAGGAATTTTTCTCACGAACCCCGTCAATGCTGGGATATGGTATGGGGCTGTTTAGATGATTATGCATGAAACTCTCCCTTTGATTTATGCAT
>JABCKO010000162.1:0-15642 GCA_018855915.1 Tephrocybe sp. NHM501043
AGTCTCGGTATATGTGCATTATCTGTCTTGACGGAAGTATAGGAGGCACCCTCGACTTATGCATGGCGTGCCAAGATACTGTCCCCCCAAGTCATCCCACTCACAACTCGTCTCACAGTCTCATACGTGCAGACCGATTGCTACACCAATGGGGACGCTCATGGATGATACCTGCAGCCCGCGCTGCGTCTGAACGGCTCAAAGCCGCCTTTAGGGATGAAGAACACGGTTACGGCATCGAAGAGAATACCCAGAAGGACGAACAGGCCGAAGGGATGGTCTGTAAATTCTGCCAAAAAAAGGTTTCTCTCCCGTGTTGGGTCTCCCTCATGTCTAGTGAGCCTCACCTTATATCAAATTATCACGGGATGATAACTCGCTGAAAATCTAAATAGCCGAAGAGCCTCAGAAAGAGTTCTTTGTCTGCGACGATTGTGACAGGCTGCACCACTCACCCCCTCTTCCTGAGAAGTTGGTCAGAATTCAGGCCCCCATGGTTCACGCAATGTTACGCATCAAGGATGACAAGCATGTGGACATCCCAGATGATGACCAGCTCGTACGAGTGGAGAAGAGGCTGTCGGGCGTCAAGAGTAATGTTGAAGAAAGGATGAATAATCTCGAGCAGCACCTATCGACTCGCACGATAGCGCTGGAAAGCATCATCACGGGCCAAGTACAAGAGAAGATTCAGGAGCATTTTATAGCTGCAGATGCGCGCTCACAAGTAGTTCAGAACCGTCTGGAGGCCCTGGAGGGAAGATTCGAATCGTTGGAGAGGCTTCTGCAAGAGCTGTTGAATAGGACAAATTCTACGTGATAAGGCAAGCGCAATCACCACAATCACCACATAGATAGGTGTCACTAGGGGGGAGGGTAATGTTTGTATAAGTAGGATATTCCTACGGTATTATATTCGCTTAAGTATGCACGAGGTACCACTGGAGCGCCAAGCTAAAGTACTGAGCTAGGATCAAGATTGCATCGGGATATATAGCAACATATTCAGTTCTTCAAGACGCTCACAAGATTCCAACCACGTAGAAACTGATCCATTAATCGAATTCTAAGTGGAGATCCAGCATCACCGGCAGCCATGTCCCACTCATACAATAATTTAGGAGGAGTAATGGTACTACCTGTGTACATATCCTCAGGCCATCGCAGCTGTAGACGTAGATGCATCCTGATTCTTGAGATATATATCACAATCCACCCGAAAGAATGAGCTCTGCGGACCATGAGCCTGAGTCAGGGACGTGCGAGGCATTCCGCCCCGCGAAAGCGGGGGGAACATGTTACAGCAAAGGATGATATTATTGACATCATCTCTCCTGAGTCAAACACGAGTCACTGCAGTCGGCAAAAGTAAGGGCATGCTGGCGCGAGCAACCACTGGCCTATGGCGCTACACATATTAGCGTGGAATCTCATCATCGATTACACACCTCGAGAGAGGGGAATAAAACCGCCATGCCACATGCACGGAGACACGGAGGTGGAGGTAAAGTTCCCTTACCCTCCCCCCACAACTGACATGTCCAAACAATGCCATCATGTGGCCAAGGCGATAACTTTGTGATCAACTAAGTACAAATATGATAAGATCATTAAATTATCCTCTTCCAATGGTATCGCAGTGTTGAGAAGTTGACTTATTCGCCTCTCTCAAAGCCCGTACGTCATATCTTGCTTATGCGATATGTTTTTTTCCCTTTTTTTTTCAGTTACTTCTTACATATTTTCTCCGTGCGCCCTGGTGGCTCCATGATCGTTATTTGCCAGTCTTTATCCAAACCTTAATTATTTTTATTTAGCTAGCTATTCTAGTACACAGTCAGCCACCCTCAGTCGAACAACATTATCTTGTGTGACTGAGGGTGAGCCGCTTGTCTTACATTTACCTACCATTTACTAAACCAGCCTGTAGTATTAACTATTGTATTCGTCTACAGGTAAACTCAGTCGAACAACATTATCTTGTGTGACTGAGGTATTAACTATTGTATTCGTCTACAGGTTATAGGCCCCGTGTGCACTTCCACACTCCTTTTATATTTTTTTTACATCGTTGAGCCACTGCTCCGAAAAATCAACTCAAACCCTTACACATCCACACTTACACTAAAAATATGACATCCACACACTCATCCAACCCGCCAAACTTCCCTGAGGAAGCCCATTTCAATGGGACAAACTATGCCATGTTCAAAAATCACATCTTGATTGCGGCAAGAGCCTGAGGTGCCCACGGTTACTTAGATGGCACAATAAGTAAGCCACACCCAGCAGACAACACAAAAGACACACCAAACCCCACCGAGTGGTCGTCAAGACACCCATCTCTTGAGGAGTGGGAGGAAAGGGATGCATGGGTGTTAGGACTCATCATCTATAACACTAAAAATTCAGTGGGACTAGGAATAAAAATGGACAAGTCTGCGGCGGCAGCCTGGAAAACACTTACCAAAAATTATGGTGTCTTCTCAGAGATAGCCATGATCAATGTGGAGAAATGGCTATGTGCCACCAAATTCTCGGATGGCATGGACTTCCTGAAACACATGGAAGATCTGAGAGAGAAGTGGAGGTCAGCGACAGAGAAGGGGGCAAAGATAGACAATGCTATGTTCCGCACAATCTTAATTGCTTCCTTACCAGAATCCTGGAATGCCATAGTAGTGGGAATCTACTCAAAGATGGAATCCAAAGATGTTATCATGGCCCTCACTGTTCACTGGGACCGCCTAGTCCTTCAGAAGCAGAAAGCAGGTGTATCAATGACAGCACTGCAAGCTCAGATGAAGCAGAAGTTGGTATGCATAAATCCAAACTGCCATCAAAATGGCCACACCATCAACAACTGTTACTGGAGGGGAGGGGGAAAGGAAGGCCAGTTCCCCCCAAACTTCAGAAACAAGAGTAAGATGTCTAGGACACTGTCAAATGAGACAACTACCTCAACCACACCACCTGCTGTGAACATAGCAGTATCCAACACACAACTACCCATGCCACCAGTGCCAGAGCCAAACACCCAACCCCACGTCACATATGCCCTATCGGCAATAATGAAGCCTGCGACAATTGACCCTGACCAGTTGAAAATAGTAAAATGGACTGGTGCACTTACCTCCAAAACAGAAGTGCCCACCTATGCTGATTCAGGGCAACTGATCACTTCTTCATCAGCTGAGACATGTTCACCGATTATGAAGAATTGGGTAACCCTATGGAGGGTCATGCTGCACCTAAAGGAGCCAGATTCTATGTAGTAGGTTGGGGAACTGTTTGCAAGGTCTGCAAAATGGACTATGGCTCATCTGAACTCATCTTCAAAAATGCATTACATGCCCCTGACCTGACATCCAACCTGATCTCAATCAATAGATTTGATCAAGCTGGCTTCAATGTTACCTTTGGGGGAGGTTGTGTTTGCTTCCAAGACCCTAGTGGGAGGGAGGTCATGTGTGGAAAGGGGGCAGGAGGGATGTACCTTCTCAGCTCCCTTGGTGGCTTGGATACTCCAGCAGCAATGGTTGTGAGGTCGCAGCTGAAACCAACAAGTCTGGAAGTATGGCATTGGAGGTTTGGCCATGTGAGCATCATAGTGATCAAAAACATACTGGCAAGGAATCTTGTTGATGGTCTCATAATAAAAGGACCCCTGAACATACCTGGTATATGTGAAGATTGCATTTTTGGTAAACATGCCACATGACCATATGATGCCAAGGTAGAACCTGAAGGAGCATCAAATGACTGCGTGTATGTGGACTTATGGGGCCCAGCTACTGTCGTGTCACTGGGAGGTGCCACCTACATGGTGGTGGCAGTAGACAGAGGCTCTTCATACATCTCTGTATTCTTCCTGATGCAAAAGGATGCCACCATGACCCTCACAGCTTTCACAGCCTACCACATTAAATCCAAACACCAGACAGGCTATAAACTGCACAAAGTCAGGGTAGATGCAGGGTGCGAGTGGGTAAACAAGTCCTGGTCAACTTACCTCAGCATGCATGGCATCATCCTAAAGGTTACCACTCCATACGCCCATGCTCAGAATGGCATGGCAGAATGTGCAAACCGCACCATACTGGAGGGCATGCAATGTGTCCTGGCAGAAAGTGGCTTACCCCAGGAACTGTGGGCAGAGGCAGCATCAGTGCAAGTCTACACACAGAACTTACTACCCTCCTTGCGACATCCTAACACAATACCTCAAGAGACCTGGACTGGATGACAACAGCATGTGGACCATCTTTGGCCATGGGGATGCTTGGCATGGGCAAAGGTCCCTAATGAACTGATAAGGTTGAAGCTAGACCCTAGGTCTGTGAGAACATGACTTGTTGGCTATGCAAACAGTGGCTACTGGTTATACAATCCAAGATCTTGATTGATTGTGACATCAGATACTATTACTAGCCAGACACAAACAACTATGCCTCCTGGCCTCATACACCATCAACAGCCCATAGTGTTGAGAACTCAGCCTGGACCTCTACACAGTGACAGGACCTCTGCCCAAGCTTCTGAACCTGGGATTGCCAATAATTGGTCACTTCCCCTGATTGAGCCTGCAAGTGAAACATCACCCCCTGCCTGAACAGTGCCCCTGCATCGATCAACATGGCAAACAAGACTGACACCAGCATTGGTTGTGGCATGGGAAACACTACAACAGGAGCAGACCACACACAAGGTTGGGGAGGACTGGGCAGTGGGCAAAGATCTGCTGATGGCACTGCTGGCTGAGGGCCCATATAGCTACTTATTGACCCTAAATTCACAGGACATAAACAATGATACAATCATGCCCAAGACATATGCAGAAGCAATGAGGAGACCTGATTTGTGGCAACCAGCAATGGACAAAGAGTTGAAGGTCATGGAGGAGCATGGTGTGTTTGAGCTGGTCAATGAGTCAAAGGTGCCAAGGAACAAGAACATTGTGGGTTGCCATTGGGTGTGTGCAGACAAATACAATGCAGAGGGCAACATCATCAGGAGAAAGGCACGTCTGGTAGCTAAGGGGTTCTCTCAGGTGGTGGGGGAGGACTTTGACAAGACATACACAGCAGTGGTACATCTTGAGTCTCTGAGGATGTTGGCAGCAGTGGCAGCATGGGAAGGCTTTGAGATATGGCAAGTAGATTTTGTCTCTGCTTACCTCAATAGCATCCCAGAGCATGATGTCTATATGCGTCTCCCACCAGGTTTTCCAGGAGGGGAGGGGAAACTGGCACTACTCCAAAAAACCTTGTACAGACTAATGCAAGGAGGTTTTGACTGGTACTGGACTCTTGATGGCACGTACGCAGAGCTGGGGTACAGACAATTGCATGCAGACCCATGTGTCAGATCAAGGACAACAGGCGGTGAGATTACCATCACAAACACCTTCAATGACAATACTTTTGGTTTGTCATCGACAAAGGAAGGCACATAACAAGCCAAGACAGAGTTAGCAAAAGCATACAAAGTAAAGGACCTGGGTGATCCAACTTTCATTCTTGGGATGGCCATCCACTGAGACCCATCCACAAAGTCAATATCACTCTCACAAAAGGCATATCTTATGAGGGTACTCAACCGACTTGGGATGACAAACTGTAATCCCTGTTACACCCCACTACCCTCAGGAACGGTACTCACAGGCAACATGTCCCCCAAGAATGATGCAGAACACGCATTTATGAGTGATAAACCCTACTGACAGCTCCTTGGTGCCCTCATGTGGGCTCAAGCAGCAATGCACCCAGATCTATCATTTGCTATCACACTCCTTGCACATTTCCAGTTGAACCCAGGCCCTGCCCATTGGAAAGCCTTGCTACATGTACTTGCCTATGTCAAGGGTACTCTCAATTATTGTATCACTTACTCAAGTGATTCCAGATGCCTCACAAAACCAGTCAGTTATGTTGATGCCAATTATGGAGGGGATCTGGATACGTGCAGGTCAACATCCGGATATGTATTCATGATGGTGGGAGGACTAGTGTTGTGGAGCTCAAAATGCCAGCAGACAGTCGCTCTATTGACCATGGAAGCCAAGTACATGGCCATGACTCATGGCTCACAGCAAGCTCTATGGATGCATAATTTCCTCTCAGAAATTGGTTTAGAACAATCGCTCTCCGCAAACCTCCACATTGACAACAACTCATCAATTGCTCTAGCCCAGTCAACAAAAGGGCATGCACGCACCAAACACATAGATATTTGACACCATTATATCTGCAAACATATACAAGAAGGGGATATAGAAGTGTGCCACATACCATCCTCCAAAAATCTTGCAGATATCTGTACCAAGCCATTACCTCAATCCACCCATGACTATCTAGTGCAACTCATGGGACTGAAGAACTTGGAGAGTCAAACAAGTCAGGGGGAGTGTTGAGAAGTGACTTATTTGCCTCTCTCAAAGCCCATATGTCATATCTTGCTTATGCAATATGTTTTTTTCCCTTTTTTTTCAGTTACTTCTTACATATTTTCTCCGTGCACCCTGGTGGCTACACAGTCATTATTTGCCAGTCTTTATCCAAACCTTAATTATTTTTATTTAGTTATTCTAGTACACAGTCAGCCACCCTCAGTTGAACAACATTATCTTGTGTGACTGAGGGTGAGCCACTTGTCTTACATTTACCTACCATTTACTAAACCAGCCTGTAGTATTAACTATTGTATTCATCTACAGGTAAACTCAGTCAAACAACATTATCTTGTGTGACTGAGGTATTAACTATTGTATTCATCTACATGCAGGCTAACACTGCCAATTTGCCATCAACACTAAAATTCAGCAACCTTACTTTCATTGATTGGACTGGCACGGCCCTGACTAACAAAAGTACCTTCAGTTTGTGGGTGTTGACTGTGCATTGATGCTGATCAGATCTACAGTCATGGATATCAAGTGCAGCACAGCTAGAAGGGTTGAAAAACATGCATTGGTTTATCAACACAATCAAGGTGGATGCATTGAGTAACCACATTCTTGATGTGTCCTACTAATCATAAAGTTAGTTTGAGTGGAGGTCACCAAAAGTTGTGTCCACACCTGTTCCACCACCTCCCCCTGTAGGTGGAACACCAGTGACAGTCCCAGTCCAAGTTTTGAAATAGACCTGGGGAGTAAAGTTCTATCAACAAGCATGATCAGTATAGTAGTAAAGGTAAGCATACCCCATTTGACATATCAGGTTGTGCAAGCAGGTCAATTTAAGTGGGCTGTGTGGCCAATGGGCAGTTAGATGAGATGAAAACACTAGATGGATTTAGTTATACCAAGATATCCTCAAACACAATGTTTTCTACAATATCATTCTGACATCATTTAGGTCAATTGAAAGCAATGTTCAGGTCAGTGAAATCATCATACAAGGTTGGCATACTGTCCCAATGACTCAAATCCAACTCTGTTTCCACCACAGCAATTTTCTGTGCAAGAATATTTGTAGAATTCTAAGAAAGTTCTGGGTGAGAGTTATTGAAGTAACTGAAGTCTGGCTTACACCTTTGATAGTGAGGCAGTCATTTCCACAAGTGATATCCCAATTGAACATTGAGATCTTGTTGCTTCAGTATGTATTTATACCTGAAGTCTGCATGAGTCATTGAATTACTGACAGCTGAGCCTATTCATCATCAGAGTTAGGTACTGCACTAAGATACAACACATCCCATTGAGCAAAGTACAGGCAGGAATTAAACACAGATGCTTACTTTTTGCTGGTGTAAAGGGGATCTGTGTTTGTAGCATTGACATATATCCTGTCATAGACAATATCAGATGATTCTGTGGCCATGTTTGCCCAGAACAGCAGAGATTTGATGTGGAAGTTCCTGACAATGTTACACTTTGCAAGTTCCCTTCAGCAAACTTAAATAAACATTTGACAACAGGGCTGGAAAATGTGATATGAGTACATCTACATTGAACAAACATATGCTGAAATCACATGACTGTGTGAGTTCCATCTATTTTAGGACATGTCAGTTGTGGGGAAGGGTTGGGTCAGCTGTGGAGGTAGGTGGAAGAAAGTGCTGAGTTCATGCAAGAAGTAGGTAGCCAGGCAAATTGTCTGGTGACTTAGCTAGAGAACATCCCTGAGCCAAACAGACAGGCAGTGGGTGGTGCACTGGGGGTACACTGGAGCCCTTTGCATGTTAGGCCGAGGTGCTGCTGGGGCTGATTGCAATGTAAGTCAAGTACTTAGTAAGTGTTGGGAAAATAGACATCTTACTTATATATTTACTTGCCTGCTCATATTATGTATAGCATGCTATGTCCAACCTGAAACCAGAACCAGAACTAGACTAAAAAAAAAAAAAGAAAAGAAAAGAAGAAGTGTCTTAATATGTATAACAAACACTGGTGTGGCCTGAGTCAAACAGGCACTGCTGCAGTGCCAGGGTGCTGCTTTGAGTGGTGGTGGTGGTGAGGAGGAGGAGGAACAGGGTGGGCTGTTGAAGTAGAGAAAGGAGAGTGAAGAGGATGAAAGCACAGAAAGACACAAGAAGCCTGATTAAGCTCACAAAGATATACTCAACATGCCAGAAACACAAGATGACCACAACTGATAGTATTGGTAAAGGTGGATGAAAATTTACATGGTCCAAAATCTAATCCAAAGTGTGTGTACTTGTTAAGATGTAATGGCATCATGTGATGGCACCTTCTAAACTGTGACATGGGCCAAGGCAGTACTATTGATATTTGGGGTCCAAAGGTGTCAGTGTGATATGGTGTAGTAATTGTGAGTGGGACATGCCTTGATCTTCTACCACTATCTTCCCTTATGGGGTCCTGGTTGGTTCTTGCTCAAGTACACTATTTTTACTCCTTTTCCTCCTGATATTGCAATACTGCAGCTTGCCCTACCATCTCTCCTTGCCTCACCTCCCCTTCCACTTTTCAATTACCTCTCAAAGCTTCCTGGAATGGCCACTGCAGGAACCAGAGGCTCTCAAAGGCCCTTCAGCAGTTCCATCCCCCCTGGGACCCTCCCCTGCCAGGCTCCTGACTAGCTCCAAACTCAGCTCCCTCATTCCTGCAGATGCTGGACCAGTTAAATGCCTTGACAATGCAAGATGCTAGCTTGATACAAAAGGATGGATCCTTGCTGTGGAAATCTACAACTATACCAAAATCTCCAGGATCCATCCAACAGTGGCTCTGCCTTATCCTCCACAGCTTCCAAGGCCAAAATATGCAATGCATACTCCACAATCTTTGCCTTGGCCCTCCTCATTGAGGACAACATCAGGGACTCAGTTGCTACCACAATGACTGACACAATCACAACTAAAATTTTCAGCCAGCTCAATCTGTCCATTGACTGACTTGTTAGTGCAATGGAATTTGTTTTAGCCCTGGACACCATCCAAGTTCAAACCACTGTCACCCTTGGCAAGCTTACTGACCAACTCACCACAGTCCCTACATCATTTGATATGGTAGCAAAGAGACTCTCTTACATACCTCTCTCTGTTCTCCCCCCCCATCCCCCCTCCCCCTCCAGTCACCTGAGCAACCATTGTAGCTGCCCCCCCTTCCCTCCCTCCCAATACATACAATCTAGCAGCTACTCCATTAAACACTGACCTTCAACAGAGAATTCTGTAAAGTGCCTGCATAGTCTTACTCAAATTCAACTCCAAGGACACCATGGCCCCTCCAGATTGCTCCTGAACTGGATCAGCAAAACTGCACATGGAACTCAACAAGAGCCTCAGAGACATTGATAATGCAGAAGCAACCATGGCTTCTTCCCAGAATGGTGCCCACCCCCTGCCTGCTTATACATATGCCAAAAGCCTCTCTGCTCCCAGGAACAACACATACTTCCTCAAATTTGACTCTGATCTCTTGGCAGCTTGCTTCTGCATCTACACCAATGACAGAACATATGACTTTCTCATGGATCACTTCAGCATCTCCACAAAAGTTAAGGCTAAACCACACTGCTTGATAGTCAGTAGAACATGAAAATAGACTGTTCAAAGGCACCATTTCCTTGGCTTTATGGCTCAAACATGTCAACTGCTGATCCCCCAACTAGACTCTTGCCTTACTCAAGATCACCTGCACTAATGCCACCAATGCCAACCACCTCCTCCAAGGATCCATCTTCATCACTGGCTAATGCATCACAGTATGCAAAGATGTCCATGTGCCTCTGAGGTGCAACAAATGCCAAAGGTATGGCCACATATGTGCTGACTGTAAGGGTCTGGAGGCCTCTGCCCAGTGTGCCAGCTCCAACTACACTACTGCAAGCTGTGCTGATGGTGCTAAGCTCTGCTGCATGTCTTGCAGCCCTGACTCAATGCATGCTAGTGCATCAAGGGGCTGCTCTTCATTCATCAAGTGCTGCCACAACCTTAATGCCTGCTACTCTGAGAACTGCCTCCCTTTCTTCCCAACAGGCAATCTGGCTACCTGGGTCTCAGCTCCTCCAAACCCTCCCCTACATAGAGAAGCCTCGCCCCTTCCTGTTGTTACTGACCCCACAGCTCCTCCCATGCTCTGAAGGAGCATTCTGTCCCCCTCTGCCAAGGCAATCTGATGAATTTCTTGACCCAGAGCAGAACTGGCCCCCAAAGCCAACACTGGGCTATGGCAGCTGCTGACTCTCTCAAATCCATCTCTCAATGATTTGTCATAACTCAAAAGCACCCAGCTGCCTATATATCTGGCAGCAGAATGTGTGCAAGTCAGAGTCAGCCCAAGTGGCACTCCTGAACTCTGCATGATCAGAAGATTGGGACATCATTGCTCTTCAGGAACTCTGCCTTGACAGGCTCAGCAACTCTCATGCCTCATGATACTGGTCCATGGTTTACCCACCCACCTACTTTTGTGACAGCTCCCCCTGCCCTTGTTCCATTATTCTTGTAAATAGTAATATTTCATCTAATGCCTTCACATCCCTTGATGTTGACTTGAGCAATGTAACTGCAATCTGCCTTACTGTAGATCATGGTAACCTTTCAATCTTCAATGTATATAATGATTGCAATGACAACCTCAGCTTATCTTCTTTATCTACATTCATCTCCTTGCAGCCTCCACCCCCAACCAGTCCTCAAGGGATGCAATGTTGTGGCTAAGAGACTTCAATTCACTTTGGGATAGTTCAAGTGTTTCCTGAGAAAACACCTGTTAGAAACATGTCATGTGATTTCTAACAAGTATTTCTAATAGATAAATTTTAAATGTTTTGTTAAAATATCAGAGAAAAACTTAATATTTTTTAATTCTGTTTTTGTCAAAAAAACTTGAAAATTTTCTATATCTATTTCTCCAGAAACACGTAAAGTGTTTTGATCTGTGTTTCTTAGAATATCTTTGTACCATTGCTTTTAGGTGTTTCTGCAGGCTATCTTTATTGTATTTCTAAATAAAAATTAATTATAAATTTCCATAAATTTTCTTGAATAAAACTGTTTTAAAAGACTTGAAATTTTTCTTCATAAAATACTCAAAGAAGCACCAATCACATGCTAAGTGTATGCATATTGTCTGGCTCAGTGTGTCAGAGAGAATCAATACTATAAATAACCATCAAAATTCAATATATTAGTAGAAGCAAATTAGTGTGCCACATGTGAGTTCAAGTGACAATATTTACAACATGAATATGGACAGTAAGTACAAGAAATTAGTCAGTAAAAAAAGGTAAAATCTTAGAAACTGTGCCAAAGATATGAGCAATAGTTACAATGAATAAAAAAATACATGCAGCAGCAAAGAATGACCCAAATATCATGACTATAGAGAAGGCAGTTACCTGATGGTGTGAGCAAACAAGGAATGCCTGTAGGCCATAAGACACACAAACACAGATTGAAAAAATAAAAAACGCACACAAATGGGGAGGGGTTACCAACATGGCAACCAGTACCTCGCAAATTAAGAATCTAGTAGCCAAAGAAGCAGTAAAATTGACTCCTCAGCAATCCTTGACAGATATATTGAGCACTGTATGAAATGGCTTTGAGACAAAAGTCAATCTAAGCCTACTATGTTATATGAGTGGGTGAATTGCATGCACAAAACAACACTCATGCCAACATCCTAGGTGACTAGCAACTAGGCAATATAAAGCATGAAACACATGCTTACAAGTCAAGATACATGCCTTCAAAAAGAATGTCATCCATCTGACCATGGTATCCATCTGCATCTCCAGCTCTCTTGCCTCCTGCTGTGCCTCTTGGGCCTCTACATTGGTCCCATCAAACCCCATCCATCTTGTCACATTTGTCAGTATACATTAAATGAGTGTAGAAAACATATGGAGCTTTGTTGACTCTGTGGATTGAGGAAAGGGAGTGCAAGTAGTATGACAAATGTCAATTTGTTTACTGCTGCATATATTTGTATTTGTTACCCTTTACAGAGCCCACAATGCCATCATCCAACAACCTTGGCACCACATCTGCATCTTTATTGTGTTGTCTCCACTCTCACATGCACATCACCAGCAGTGGCCACAGCATCTATGTCCATCCTCAAATTGGGTGCCAATGCCTGCATGGGGTACAACTTCTCCCTCTCCTCTTTGTATTCAACTTTGACTTGTCCCTTGCAGACCAGGACACAGATTGCTATGTCTTTGAGGTCCTTGCCCCAGACCTCTGCCACTACATGAAGTCTGCCAAGGAACACACCCAGTGGACCAATCTTGTATAAGCAATCTGCAATTATTGCCTCCATCTCTAATCCCCACAGCACACAATCCCTCCAAAAGTTTCATGCCTATGGCATCATATGCCAGCAGATTAAACACACCCTCACCTCCATATCCTTTGTATGCATTTTGATCCCCCTCTCATCACCCCATCTAACCTCCACCCACAAGCACCCAATTTTGGTCCATGCTATATGTGGGTGGACAAACTGAGTAAGAATCTTGTTGAGAGTGGGGAAGAGGAAAAAGAGGGGATGTACTGGAATTCCTCTGAATCCATCAGGAGAATCCAGAATACCAGTGTCACCACCTTGGCTGTTGGTGGGCACCATACTATCCTCAGCTGGCATGTACATTGTCAGAATAGAAGAGGAACTCACAAAATATAGTTACACTAGCTTCCAGAATAAGGTGCAAGAACTGCAGTGCACAAGGCCACTGCTTGAGGTACAATCATGATGAACCATCCAGAGGTACATGAGAGAACCCAAAAATGTGTGTGCTAGCAGCAAAAAAGTACACACATAGCCCACTAGCCCCTCCAACAGCTTACTTTATCATAGCTCTGAAGGGGTGCCATATCAAACATGCTCAATCCACCCCTAGCCCACACATGGGAGCTCTCATTGCCTCTCCAACACAAATGTGAACCCACCAACTTAGTACTCAGGGATACCAGATCCAGATAGGGGCAGTCTAAAACACTGTAGAAACAGTGGCCTGTTCATTCTCTGCATATGGGGGGGATGGTGTATTCTGCTGTCTATGTAGTACACAATATTGCTATCCTCCATATGTTCTATGTGACATAGGCACCCAGCACCTGGGCATGGAGATTCTGAACAAAATAAAAAAAGAGTGTGTAGAATGCAAGGAGGTGGACACCTGCAAGAACTTGAGTTGAGAGAAGAGGGGAGGTGATGTATCTGTGTGTGGGGTCAAAAGGGGTACTGAGGCCTGTGTAGCTGTAGAAAGTGTTCCTGGAGAACATGGTGGATAATTATGAGCTGAGACCCATCAAAGCCTGTAAAAGCCAGCATTGATCCTGAGGGATACACTGATACCCATGCTGATGGTTCTGCATATGCCCACCAGGCCTGTTGTTTCTGAGCTGGCCAGTTGAGGATTGGTGCACAAGCCAGTGCTGACCTTGCAAAGCTTGGTTGGATATGTATTGAGGATTTTGATGCTGAAAATATGTGTTGCTTCCATCTGTAACCCCAGAATACAATGCATATGACAACACAAGCAACTGCTGCTGCTGCTGCTGCTGAGATTGGGGTTGACCAGGATTGATGTATGGGTTTCTGAAGGAAGGGGCTTTCTTCTGAGTTGCAGCTTAATGGGCTGTGTAGGCCTGGTGTTGATTGAGATGCTGGTTGTATGTGGCCGCATCCTGATATGCCCATGTCCCCTTGGGTTGAGAAGGAACAAGGCCCCCATACAGCTGTTTGGGATCTGAACCACCAGGTAAAGCTGATGCCCCTTGATGTTGCATAGTGTTCAAACCTCTTTCATTTATGCATGTCATGTACAACATCTGTAATTGCTCAAGATGTGTTGACTGCACATTGAAATCACAGGAAAAAGGCAGATAGAAAATGTGGCAATTGGTGAGGCCACTAAGTCTGTGCACAAAGAGGTCGAAGGTTTGATTGACCAATTAATAGCTTGAGAGTGACAACTTGGACCAGCCTTTGGCCATCAGCAAGATGAGAGGAAATCAACAGAACAATAACAGCCAATTTTCCCTTGCCCATGTTCAATTGAGTTACCTACAATCTCCTCAGCTGGTGACCACTCCTGCATCACAAACACATGCATATTCTATTAGGCATTGGGAATCATTTCTCATACCTGAGAGATGTGGAAAGGGAAGAGAGGAAGAAGGCTCTGGTGCACACAACCATCATCATCATCATCCGTCATTGGCATCTTATCCACCATGTACATCATCAACCTCACTTGCAATTCATGTCAACAACTACTATCCATAACCATACTTTTTTAATCATTTTCACAATACATACCTACTACTCATAATGTGTTTGTGCAAACAATTTTGTTCAAAGAAGGCCTTTCACTGATCTAAGCACAATGCCATTGTCCAATAATCATCTGCATCTTTTGCACATAGCTGAGCATATTGTGTCAAGGATGCAATGATATTAGGGGTAGAAGATGCAGAAGAGGGCTCTGGCCCAAATGTTGTGGGCCTTTCTGAGCTGCTATCAATCCTGAGTAACATCCAATGGTAAGGAAAGTTCCTACACTCACTGGACTTGTTTTTTCAACTTCCTCAAACAATGGCTTCATGTGGAAGATCTCAAGTCTTTGGCAATCTGAAGAGACTTGTAGGTGTAAACTGCAAGGGTAAACCCTTGCCTCTAGGCCATGCAGAACATGCTGAGCATGTTAAGTATATGCTGAGCATGTCATTGCAACAAGGAGCTCAAGTCTTCAGCAATCTGAAAAGACTTGGAGGTGCAAACCAAGGGTAAACCCTTGGCTCTAGATCAGGGAGGGGAAGGAACTCTAGATCAAATATGAAAAGATGGATAGTTGGGTTATCCTAACAATCCATTTTGGTGTAAGTGGTCAAGATAAATTCATAACCAAGTCCATTTATTTGGTGGGGCCACTTTTTATCAACAATTATGTCAGCACATTTGATGTATTGAGCACATATGAGCATGTAGTGAGGCTGGGGAGAATTGAGTACAGAATATAGACATATGAACTGAGCACAATCATCACAGTTGAGAAAAAACATTGGCATTTCTTGAAAAAAGTCCTTGGAAAGGTAAATGGAAATGGAAATTTGATTCCTGAGGATGAAGTAGAGAAGAAAGTAACTAAAGTAAGTAGAAAATGTAGAAAATTTCAGTGGGTCAACCTTGGTTAAGATGAAGACTGTTGTTCAAAT
>JABCKO010000163.1:0-15551 GCA_018855915.1 Tephrocybe sp. NHM501043
TCTGGCAACATTTGTCTCCCCTCCACTAGGATCAACTTCCCCTCCTTCAACTAGGTCTTCAACCACTCACACATTGATACCCTATGTCCAGTTTGCCAACAGTGATAGCAGTGTATCCCACTCAGGTTGTTTTGTCCTTGCTGCTGTCCAGAGTGCATAGTTGGGGTAGTGTTTTCAATGTGTATGATCATGCTACCCTTGTTGGTGTAAATGAACTGACCTGTTGTTTTCAACTCCTCATTCATGGCCTGCATATAGCTGCATATTTCTTTCCCCAAGCCTGCTACATTATCTTGCAGGTTGGCAATCCTCCCATCTGTCTCCTCTGTCTTGACTTGTTGCTGAGAGGCCATTGACATTGTTCTCTCTGGGCTACTCTCTCTTCTGAAATGCCTTGGGGTCTTATCAATTAATGCTTTGGTCATTGAAATAACTTCACTAAGCTCATAGCAATTGTCACAATGATGGTCCCTCTCTTGGTATGTCCCATATTTGGTGAGCAGTCTATCTTGTACTAGATTCCTGAATGCCATCATCAAACACCCTAGGAACTTACCCACCAACACACTGTTCTCCACTACAGTCACCACTTCTTGACCTCTGCTTAGAATTTTCTTACTAATGCATAGATCTTCTCAGATTTGTTTTGACTTAAATGTGCATAATCTCTGCAGATTTTATCTAGAGCAGTGAGGCTGCCAGCCTCTGAAGCTGCTTCTGGGTATGAGCTATTGATTTCTTTCAAGAATTCTGTCTACCCTCTGCTAACTCCAAAGGTGTCAAACCCATGCCACTCCCTGTCTGTCTGAGTGTTAACATAGTCAGTAAGCTTCTTTCTCTCCTGCTCCCCTACAATGCCAGCTTGTGCAAACAACCCTTCTATAAATTGTATAAACTGTTGAATTTCCTCAGGTTGGGTATAAACAAACTTAGATGCATGGGGGCTGCTTGCCAAGGGCATCTGCACTCTCTCCTGTCTCTCTGCCATCTCTCATGCTCTGGGTTGTGTCCTTAAATTGAATCTTGTTTTTTTGTGAAGCTCAGGGTCAGGAAGATCAAACAAATGTTTAGATAGTCCTTCAATGCCAGTCTCCTTGGTCACTGCTCAAGTGCATTGAACTTGGGTACTCTGTTGTTCAACTTGCTCAAGAGCATCCTCAAAGTCTCTGATGATGCTGGCTGTGGTTAGTGTGGTGTCCAACACTAAGCTAGATGCAACAAAGGCTGCAGGCAACCTGAAAAGTGTGCCTTGGTGTGTAATTTTTTGGTCTAAAAGCCCCTTGTGGTGGGCTTCAGATGATGTGCTTGGAAGTAGCAGATTGTTGAGATCACTATCAAACAAGTTGTTAAGTGCTAGCGCTAGTGACAAAAAGATATTCCACACTTAGAGATCCAATAGATTGGAGTGCAACATAAATTGCATTGACTTTAGGTAGTTTTAGGCTCTTATCAACCCTATGAACCTATGATTTCAGAATGCTATCCAGACCATTTCCTGGAGCCTGATAGTCCTGATCATACTTGCTTTCCTCCTTGCTTTCTTCCTCTATTTTATATTAAGCCAGGGCATATGGACCACCTAATCCTGTCACCCTACTCCAATGCTCTGACCCCTTTCCTTGGTAACACCTTGGTGCTACATGGTTTCTTCCTCAATCTTTTCCCCTTATAACTATTTTTGTGCTGCTCTCCTGGCTATGCTGCTCTTCTACTATATGCCTCTCTTATTCATTTCCCATTTCCAAAGTTTTCCAAACCTGTTCCTGCCCTGGGACATGTCAGAACAGGTAATGCATTCTCTTGAGCAGAACAGGTCAGTGGACTGACATCACCATCAATCTGCTTCAGTAATCACCAAGAGCCAAGCTGACTTCCCCTTTTGGGTTCAGTTAACTTGGTTCCCCTTTTCATGATAGTCCCACCTCACCTCTACCTGGGGTTTACCCCATGAAAGGCCTTCTTTCTACCCACTGGTGCCTTATTCTGTAAATCAGGTAAATAAGGTGAACACAAGTGAACACAGATGAATAAAGGTGAACAAAGGTGAACAAAGGTGAACAAGGTCAACCAGCATGGGACAAATGAGGGAAAAATAATGGGACATTGATCACTCATCCAGTGCATTTCCACCTTGCCTCTGCATGGGGTTTACCCTGTGCAAGGCCTCAGCTTCTCCTTCCTTCCTCTGCATTGTGTACCCATACAGGGTCCCCCTCTTTTCCTGCTGGGTAGGGTAAAACCCTGCCCAGTGCATCAATGCTTTCACACAAGAATTACTGATGATGATCTGAATTCAGAAATCCTTGAGAGATTTCTAGGTCCAGGAGACAAGAGGCAAAAGGGAAATTATAATTGGCCATACATGGTCTGTGTATCTAAAGGTAACAAAGAAAAGTTTAATTGAGAGTGCTCATGAGCAAGATCCTGACATGAGAGAAATCATTCATTCCAACAAGAAGGAGACTTGGAAATTCCTTATATCCAAGTAACATTTACTATGACAGTCAAAAATCATAAGTTATTGGTTCAACAAGTTTTTCACCTGAATGATAGAGCTTAGCTATTTAGCCAGTGTAGAAATAGACCAGTTTATGTGGAGTACTTGTTGAATAATTGGATTAATACAAAAGAGTAGATAAGAGATAAAAAGACATGTGGATGTACATGTAAGAATAAAAATTGCTATTCCAGCATTTGCTATGATAATCAACAAATCACTAGGCCAGTCAGTTGGACAAGCTAGATTGGATCTTCAGACATCTGTCTTTTCATACAGACAAATTAATGCAGCTGAGTAATGCACTGCAGAATGCATGAGTCTGAGACATTTGGTAACAATATATATATGCACTCAAGAGCTTGTGGTTGATGATAAGCTTTGTAAAGAAGATATCTAAATATGTAGTTAAATATGAAAAGACTGGCTGAATGCAGTGAAGCTAGTCCTGCACTGAGCATGAAGTACAATACAAAAGGACTGGCTGAATGAAGTGAAACCTGTCCTGCACTAAGTAAGGGGAGATTGGGGGGTCTCCCCCAACAAGCTATAGACAGAATGCTGGAGGCATGGGTGAGTGTGTGAACCCCATGCCTTCAGCATGGTCGATAAAGAATGAGATAACAAATAATGAGCCCATCAATTTTTCTTTCTACCATCAGCTTACCAATGCTGACTAAAATTTGTTAGCTATTATGTAATAAGCAGCCTCTGAAATTTTGGGTCTTTCCTCAGTGAGGTCATGTGACTTTCAGATGATCACAATGATTAGATTTGTTTAACTCTGTAGGCCTTTTAACATCCTTCCTTTCCTTTTGAATTTGATTCAAAACAATTATGATGAGTGCAAACTCACAGAAAATAGATATCTCAGTGGTCAGAAACTTTCACCTCAACTTCTGGCTGTATTCTGTTTGTGAGTGAAAATTCTCCTTATAGGTTAATCCAATGTCATGTTGAGAATATCTATGAAGTCTAAGGGTGTACAACTTAATTTGAATCTCTGACATATTACACATCACACTGGGTTTATAAATGAATTCAGTCATCTAATGACTGAAGATAATTAGATCTGTTTACTGCTTCCACTACATTGTGTATATTTCTGCTGCCTCCAGTGACAATGTTGAACTTACTTCAAAAAGGATGTGATTTTCTCTTCAGATATCCCTCTCCCTCTCCTGATATTCTGATTCTGATGTGGATTTAAATAATTAATCCTGCTTGAATCAAACAGAGGTTAGAATACATAGTCAGGGAGCCAATGATCACTAGTCATATTGCACTGTCTGTATGTGTCTGAAAAGCTATAGACAAATATTGGCCTATATGCAGCCTGCTAGTTAGATGGAGTAGGAACAGAAAAGGTTAGATAAAAGATGAAGAGTAGGAGTGGGAAGGGACAAATGGAGAAGGGAAGGCAGGAAACTTAGGTAGTATCAAGTCAAAAAAGCTGGCCAGATATGAGAAAAGGCAATCTCTCATAAGGGAACAACTGAGGGTGGTGTTTGATCATAAAGATGCAGTGTGATCAGAGTCAAATTCAGGGTATGATATGAGGATATGAATCTGAGTGTGACCTGGTTGAGGACAAAGGGGGTGATGTTGCTCTTGATAAACCCTTTTATCTTGGAGAAAAATGTGTATGGCTGCATGGCAAAGGTTGGTATTGGAAAGGGTAGTATGGGGTTGTCAAAGGATGTGGTGTGTGATGCAATATGGTTGATAGCCTAATTAAGATTACATGTGACCAAAGTTCCAGATATGTGCACCTATACATAAGAGATTGTGGGCAGTTGTTGCTTTTGTTGAATGATATCTGTCAGCCAGCTATAGAAGGCTGAGAGTTGATGTCATCAATATTGCAGCCAATTGATGAGAGGCAGATAATTGGTGAAGATTTGAATGCCAGTGATATCAGGAGCTATAAGGGCTGCAGAAATACAGCCTGCTACCTCTATATGGGACATATTTGCATTATACCATAATGTTATTAAGAAGGCTACCAAACCTGTAGAGTTAGTGACAGCAGCCAGTATAAGGGATTTTCAGGATGATGATAAAGAAAAGGTACATAAAGAAGCATCAGAAGCATAAAAAAGAGGGGGAAAGGTGACATTTGTGGAGGCACATAAGAGATGAGTTGGTGAACATACCCTTTGGCTGCTTGCTGGCAAATACTTCTTGAGAAAAGAAGGTCAGCTCCTGTTGGCATAATATATGGTAAGTGTTTGATAGTGAAAGAGATCCACTTAGCCATGTTCCACCAGTCTGAGGAACAGTGGTTGGCAGGCAGGGTCTCCATAAATACAAGTGAAGAAAGAGAGGGAAAAGTAATATAACTTATTTGGCCAAGCATTTGAATACATCTGGCAAACAATCTTCCTAATAAGACAGGGAGGAGATGGGATAATGACAGGGGCAAGATTGGGGTTGGTAATGTGTAGCTGGATGATGGTCAGGGAGTTGGGAGGAGAGGAATGAGTATCAATATATGAGATGTGGGTGGAGGGTGGGTAGATAGGAGAATGTGAGTGGTTACAGAACAGGGCTTCAACAACATTAGTCAAGTGCTCAAGGGCAGTGTTGGGGGCAAGAAATTCAGTGAAATCTGTTGGGGAGAGAAGGAGATTGAGTTTCACAAGTACTTTGCATGCTACTCTCTAAGCTGATGGCACTTTGTTCTTGAGATGTGCTATGGTTTGTGAAGATGGTGGTTGGAGTGTAGGAAAGATGCATAAATTGTATGAACAGGCCCAGTCTAACAAGGAGATGGAGGTGATATCTCTGAAGAGGGGTAATGGGTGGTTGATGTCTTGCTGTAGTCTATTCAGAGCAGTGGCATTGTTTATAATGCAAATAAATGGCAGACCAAACACATGCTGCAATATTGGCATAGCAAGGGGATATGGGTTATGACTATTGCAACAATGATTTATGTAATCTGTAGACTTATGTATCCATACATAATGCAATGGCAAGTGCAGGACCACATGGACATTTTTAGAGAACAGCTTTTGTGAAATTTTGTATTACATTCCAGTGCAAGACCTAAAGAGAACAAAACAATATTCATGGCAGTTAAATTCTGTTTAAACTCTTTATTTAACAGAACAGCATGAGATTGGCTGTAAATTGGTGTTGCCCTTGACTTATGTAACACTAAATTAGGTGGGGAGATCCTATATTCAAAAATTTTCATCTTATCTCAGTGCCCAGTGGACAACTGTTCATACTTGTAGAGGGTATGGTTCCCTAGTAACACTCTGCACCCCCATCATGAAATTTTTGAAGACATGCTGTTGTATCCAGGTGCCATTAATAAAACAAAACAAGTCACTATATGCATGGAATGTCTCTGTAAACTGACAAATGGAAGTCATCCCCCTCTAGCATTGTCTAATAATATGTGGATTGGTGCAATTCCCATAGCCCTTAGAGTTCTTACCCTACTCAAATGCCTGCTCATTGTCAAGTATTTACTAACTGCATATATTGTCAAAAAGTACCTGAAGGCCAAAATATCAAAGTTTGTATCACAGGAACAGAGAAATTGTGCATATCTATCGGAGGCAATATTTGGGTGACAAGTGTAATGTATAACTGTGGATCACAATTAATCTGTTTGATACCTAGGATCCTATTGCTCAATTCCTCACAGGTCATGAAATCAATCTCAATAAATTCTATGCAACCTTGGTTCCTTCCCCTGCAGATAGAAAGAAAGACATTGTATCAGATCCATTTTCATTGACTCTGTTCTTCTATCATATAATACAACTGGTATTGGAAGAGATGTTTGGCATTCATTGCACCAAGGGATACAATATCAAGTAGTGATCAGTTATCTTTGGAATCATTCAAGCATACATTGAGACCATAGAAGCACAAGGTCATGGAACATTATATGGGTATTTCCTGATATGGCTATGCAATGCACCAACAGCCACAGCCCTAAAATCAAAAACATCACAGAGAAGCCATCAAACCTCATTATTGCTCACAATACATTCAATAAGCTGTTGGAAGATATGATTCTGGAATCACACCATCTGAAATCTATACCATTAACAAGTTCAAGGCTATGCAGCTGGCAGATGCTGCATAGAATGCAGCTGATGCAACCATAATCAGGCATTGTTGGCAAAAGGCTGGCATTCTCCCTGAATTATGTCAACCAGCTGTACAGCCCACAGTTATGATTTCATCCCTTCTCAATGCACCTACCAGTAATCCTATTAAAAGCCCTGAGAAGGAGGTTGAAACCATGCTCAATGAGCTGCAAGCAGGCAGTGCACTTCAACCCCAAAATAGAATGGCTATTGAGGAACTCCTTGATCCAATTCATGAGATTGAATGCTTACATAAATCCACTGACAAAGACATTTGCAAGGTAGTCCTTGATGCCCAACAGGCTGAAGAGGATGTTTTGATCAATGGTGGAGATAATAATGTTAACAGCAATGCAGACAAACCTACTGATGCATTTTTGCAACATGATTTTCTTAAATTATCTGCATCAATCATAAGATACCTTAACAGCATTAACACCCCCACCATTTGCAGAGTAGAAGCTGATCTTGCATTGATCACAAGGCAGATTCATTGTTTGAAGCTTGATAACATGCTTCCCTCTCAGATAACTGACTATTTCACTTCAACATAGCTCATTGTTCTTTAGAACACTTCTAGAACATTGTAAAATACACTAACAATGGTTAATATATTTATATTCCTATTTTTAAGTGTATATATAAGCTCTCTGTGAAAACCCATACTCTCTGGTAACCTATAGCTCCAAGTGTCAACTGAGAGATATGGGTTATGACAGAGGTGACTATACCTACAATAGGTGTGTCCCAAAAGCAAATGCTAACAGTGCAGAAGGAGATTTACTAGAGAAGAGGCTTACCAGTCAATGGGTGCCATATCTGGAAAGTGCAGGAAAAACAGAGCAATATAGGGTCATGTACCTCCCTGACCATGAGATGCTGCCTAACATCATTGATCAATGGCTTCCACATAACAATCAGCCAGAAATTCAGGAATTTTACTATACTATACCAGTGCCATCCCTGTCATAAAACCATGGAATTTACTGGCCAATCTGAAAACATTTGAAAGACATGTTTGACTCCAGTTTCAGATGTTTTGTTGCATCTTCCCAGGAAAGAGTGTAGCAGATAATCCAAAGCCTGCAATACTACCATGAGTATTCTTGCAGCAAGGCAGCAATGCACCAACAAGGCAAGGGTGGTCTACTGCTGAACAATGATAGCAATAAAGTGAGCATGGACACAGAGATGATGTCAATTAGATAAAGAGCTGACAGTCAGCAAGGAAGATATTGAGATGCAGCACTACAATGCCATGGGTGCAAGTGAGCATGACTTTGCTGAGCATGTGATGGCCATTGCTTTTGAAAGCAAGATCTTTCCAGAAGAGCCAATGTCAATGGTTTATTTAGATGGCAGTCAGCATGTGACAGTAGCAGAAGCAGTTGTAATTGGAGAGTAGCAAGTGAGGTTAAAAAATGAACCCAGCAGAGATTGAGCCTGTCCTAGAAGAGCTGCCAAGTGCTAGTGCTGCTCCAATTGTCTTACCTGATGTCAGTGCTATAGAGGCTGCTGAAAGTGTTTCCAGGACCAAGTTGGTGATGCTGAACACTGATCAAAGGTGGGCACACAACATCATTGAGTATCATTTGAAATGACAGCTCTCCAGTGACATAGATAACTGTTGCTTATGCAGGTCATCAGCCCAGGAGGCACAGGGAAGTTGCTGTTAATTGCAGCAATAATGGAAATGTTTGTATTCTACAAAGCATTGCACAGGATGTCAAAGATAGCATCTTCAAGTGTTGCAGCTAGCTTATTTGGGGGTCAGACAATCCATTTCTGGGGAGGAATTTCCATTGTAGGGGACAAATCTGCCAAAGCATCAAAGAAAGTAGAACAAAACAGCAGATCACCATCAGTAGAACTTCATTTGTGCTGCATGACAAGGTGTGGATGACTAGTGGTTATTATCCCAGCAACAATCACTTTTCTTTCAACCATGCTTTGAGTCTTGGACCACCCCTATGACCTTGTTCATCTGAAGACTGATCATTGTTATCATAGATTTAGTACATGATGGTGCCCAACCCCTTAGTCCACTGGAGTAACACTTCCCCAGCACTGTAAAAGCATTTACTCTCCAGTCTACTCACCCCAAGCTTCCAACATTTCCCTCTCTCCTCTGCCCACCTACCTGCTCACATATTGTGAGGCCTTGTTGACCATCCTTCATCAATTGCAACCACAAGCCACATTCTGCTAGTACAACCTATTACTACACATTACCTCCCCAGTTGTAACAGTACACTTGTTCCCTTCCCCTCACATATGCAATACATCATCATCATCACAATCACAATGGTCATTTAGCTAGGCCTTGAACTTTGCCAGTTTTTTTTTAGCCTCATGTGTATATATCAAAATGACATACAATGAGCCTACTTGTAGGTATTGATTGCAAGAGTAAACTTGAAACAGTGTTTCTTTCAGAAATTTGGTACTTTCAACTAAATGTGTAGCTAAATTAGAGTCAAGGGGATCCAAAGTTTCTACTAGATCTAGTACATCACCTTCAGATGGCTGATCAATGCCAACAGGTTGTGGAGAATCTTTGAGGGAGATTGAGGAAGACTGTTTGTCATTGTTAAGAATGGAGCTGGCAGAAATTTGCCCATATAAGGAAGGTAAATGACCTAGAGAGACCTAGCTATAGCAAGGTGAACCTCAGACATATATATACAACACTGTCTGAAATATGCTCCAGAGTTAAAACAGGAGAGAAGTGAGTTTTTGCATGACATTGACTGCTGTGCCTGACAATTGTCTATAGTTTGCTGGCTGGTAGAATGTCAAATAAGGACAGCACCATTTGGGGGCATTAATGTGGTTCTTTTTGGCAATTCACACCAGTTTCCACCAGTCTTGCATGCCCAGGGGGCATTATACTGCAAATTTCCTGACAAAGACAAGGCTTGTAATCTGCTTGGAGGAGAAATATACTTACAGTTCAAGGCTGTAGTGATTTTGAAACAGTAAATGTGAATCAAGGATCCAATCTGGGAAAAAACCTAAACAACTTGCACATTGGACTGCAAGCCCTCAGATACTCAGACTTTAGCCATGCAATAGTGACAGAACCTTAGACTTGCCCTCACTTATAGTGAGGGCCTCAGAGACTTCTTTCCCCCCATTCTTCTTTGTCTTAGCTACAATATAGGACATGGTCTCATTTTGTCTTGTGTCCCTGTCCAGTGAAGAACTTGATAGTCTTACACTTTTTTTTTGAATGCTGACCATACAATATTTTACCCTGTCTTGACAACCATCAACCTGCATCCCTTTGACAGTGTGTAGCCATTTATGCCTTAGCTCCCCAGGATCTAGGGTACAGAGTGACAGCACACCCAAGATTGGATCAGCTTAGAGCTCTTTTTCATTGCTTAGTTCAATTTCATCACAAAGTATGCACAGCACACTACAACTGACACCACCAAAAGTCATCTTTTCCCTACCATCATCAATCTCTTCATCCTCTAACTCACCAGCACCAGAAATGTCCTTGAATAACTTGCCCAACACCAGTATTACAACTTGCACAAGCCATAACACCAAACCTCCAGTTGTATCATAGGGGGAACTTATGCCAGAAAGTCACCAAGCAATTTGTGGACTACATCACTGATTACTTTGTGAACAAGTCAATAAATGATTCTGAAGACCTGCTTATATGTAAACAAGTATGACATGTATACACTGCATTTAAAGACTACCATATGTGTGACTGAATTGTGCAAGACTGAAAGCATATCCTAGCATTGACCTTTGACAAATTTGTGGCCAAACTGCAAAAAACCCATTTACCCTGATGACTGGCAGAACATTATATGACAAAGGATACTGTATGTACACTGCAACCCTACCAAGAAGACCTTCTGGGTATTTGCTAATGCATTACTGAAACAGAACTCCTTCTTCCTTGGCTGTGTTTCCTATTTCATAGATGCCACAATCCATGAACAGCTTGAGGCAAAAATGGATCATGCATTACAGGTCAAGAGCACCAAAAAGAAGATAAAGGATGTGAAGGACTTCAATAAGTGGCTTGATGTAGTTTAGATTGAGGATGATGCAAGGCACCAAGCTGAGAAAGACCAACATGAGATTGCTGATGAAGTGCTCAAGGTGGCAAAGAAATCTCAATTCCCTCTATCTGGAACAGTACCAATGCAGGCAAACAGTGCACTGGCAGGAACATCTCAATCATCTTCATTTTATCTACCAGCTTTCACCAAAGATGAACAACATCTGCTTGTGAAAAATGAGGGTTGTTTCAAATGCTGCACCCCTTTTGCTAGACAAATGTTAAAGAACTACACCAAACCTTTCCCAGACCCTACCACTTACCAACCTATCACCCAGGTCTGCATTGATGCATTCAAAGCTGCACATGCCAGATCATCCAAACTGAAGCTATCTTCTGCACCCACAGTTGCTGCTGTGGTTAATACATCTGCTTAGATTGCTACATGGGAGGACACTGCAAATCTCCAGTCCAGCATAGCTGCCATAATGTCTGAATCACTGATTGCCTCTGTGTAGCAAGATGGCTCATCTGTTTTTTCTGATAATGATGTGAGTACTGCACCTCTCACTATACCCCACTTAATGTGGGATTGTAAAATTGCTGGACCTGTCATATCTGAACCCTTATCTGTCTGTACACTACTGGATGATGGCTCACACATTGTCCTTATAAACACAGATTTAGCAATCCATCTGAAACTTTGTTGTTTTTGGCTATTTAAGCCACTCAATGTCAATGTTGCCTTCCAATTGTCCAAATATCCACCATCCACTACTCTGACTAAATGCTGTAAGATATCTGTCTCCTCAGTTGACCACAGATGGTTATCATGCACCTTACATGCTATTGTATCTCTGAACCTGTATATGCCAATCATTTTGGGTCTCCTATTCTTAGCTAAAAATCACATTGTTATTGATACACACAATTGGACTGCTATTGATTGTTTCTGCCAATATAACCTGTTAAACCCTATTCAACCCAACCCAACTCCCTGTAAAAGTTTTAAACCCTTACATGCCAAGTTGGCTGAAACAAAGCATGCACACAAGATTATGATTAAAGAGTTAACATTTGTTTGTGCAGCACAATAGGATAGGATGGCTCAGCTGGGCCTTTTTGAAGACATACAGGAGGTAAATGTAATTGCTGCAATTTGTAATTGAATTGAATAACTGGCTTCAGTTGAGTGCCTTGCAAAAATGGATGCAAAAATGAAAGTGGACTTTTAGGACATCTTTGAACCAATAGTGAGCATTAGAGATTTACCACAGGACGTGCTGGCAGAAATCAAGCTGAAGGATGCAAACAAAACAATAAAAATACATTGCTTTCAATGTCCTCAAAAGTACCATGAGGCATGGTGAATACTTATTGATGAACACCTGACAGCAGGTTGCATCAGACCTTCTTCCTCCCAGTTTGCCTCCACAGCTTTCCTCATTCCAAAGGCAGACAAAATGGCCTTGCCCCATTGGGTAAATGATTATCATGAAATTAACGTAAATACTGTTCCTGACAACCACCTTTTATCTTGTGTTGAGGAAATCTTACATGACTGTGCAAAGGGTAAAATTTTTTAGGTGATTGACCTGACCATGTTTTTTCAGATGCTGATGAATCTGGAGCACATTTCATTAACAGCAGTTTCAACCCCTTTTGGATTGTATGAATGGATGGTGATGCCAATGGGACTTCATAATGCCCCTGCAATACATCAACAATGGGTAATGGCAGCTTTGCATAAATATATTGGCAACTTTTGTCACATTTACCTCAATGACATTGTCATATGGTCAAATACAATTAACAAACATCACAAGCATGTTTGGAAGGTTTTGCAGGCTCTGTATGAGAAATGTCTATTTGTCAACAAGAAAAAGACACATCTGTATCACACTTCAATTGATTTCCTGGGCCACCATGTATCTGCCTATGGCATTGAGGCAGATATAAGCAAAGTGGACTAAATTGTCAAGTGGCCTCTACCACAGTCAGCACATGCTGACACCAAGTGGCCTTTGATGCAATCAAGGAATTGCTAATTGGATGCAATTGTCTGACAACAATCAATCTCAATGATACCTTGAAGACAATATTTATCACTACCAATGCAAGTGATTTTTGTTCCAGTGCCATACCCTCATTTGGCGATACATTGGAATCTGCATGACCTGTTGCATTCAAAAGCCAAACCTTCAAGAGTCTGGAGCTTAATTACCCCATGCATGAGAGAGAGCTCCTAGCCATTGTACATGCACTGAAGAAGTGGCAAGTAGACCTTTTTGGTTCAATATTTGTGGTTTTCACAGATCACAAAACCTTGCTGAATTTTCAGAGACAGAAAGATTTATCTTGCAGACAGGTGCATTGGATGGAGTTTCTTGCCCAGTTTTATTGCAAAATTGTCTGTGTAAGAGGCAAGGATAACACTGTTTCTGATGCCTTTTCCTGCCTACCAGTTAAATGTGACACATCTCAAGATGCCTTGAGCAAGGCAGCAAATCTGGTTGACCTCATTTATGACAATGAGCTGGTTGAGGCCTGCATGGGTGCTATAGTTACTGCACCATCTTTTTCCCCACTGCATTCAGCAGCAGCCCTTACAAACATTGTTTCTAGTGACATTGTGTGTGACCACAACAAATTGTTCATTTCACAGTTTTAGAAACATTTGACAACACTGCTAGGGTTGAGGGTTAGGATGTCAACATCTTATCACCCCCAAACAGATGGAGCAAGTGAAAGGATGAATAAGACAGTGAATCAGGCTTTGCATTTCCATGTTGACCAGAACCAGCTTGGTTGGCACTGCACATTGCTGTGTACATATTTTAACATCATGTCAGCTGTGAATACCTCATCAGGTTTCTTGCTGTTCCAGCTATATTTTGGTCATTGTCCATTAATACCACCACTGACTCCTTTGCTACAGCAGAAACTGGAACTTGAGGAGACAGTTGTGTAGTGAGTGATTGAATGGCTCCACAGTGATATGCTGGAGGCACCTCATAACAATGTCTGACATGTGCCTTGTTCTCTGGTAGGAGTGAGGAAAGCAAGTTGCCAAGTTGTTTCCACATTATGATGGACCCTACCAGATCATTACTGTTAATGATGCTACATCAAACATAACAGTTTTCCAGCTGAATTTGACTTCAAAGGAATACACTTACCACACCTCAAAACTCCTGCTTTTTGTTAAGAATGATGACACCCTCTTTCCCACATGGAAAGAACATATTCCATATCCAGTGTTTGCACCTGACACTGATATTGATGACTATTTTGTAGATCATATCATGGAAGCATGCTGGCAAGGAAGAGGTTGGAAATACAAGGTTCACTACCTTGGTTTCAGTGAGGAGAATGATGAATGGTTATCTGGTCCTGATGTTGAAAACAATCAGGCACTCAATAAGTGGTTAGCAGGACATGGGATAGGATCTTAATTGTATCTTTTTTCTTCACCATGTTCCTGCCACCAGTAGCTTTTCCCATTGGGTTTTTGATGCACCTGTGTGAGCAGCTTGTTCCTGCCTACTTACTTATTTATTTTTTGTTTTCTCTCTCTGCATATTTTTTTTGGTTGGAGAGGGTGCAAGCCCTAGATACTCAGATTTTAGCCACACAATAGTGACAGAACCTTAGACTTGCCCTCACCTATAGTGAGGGCCTCAGAGACTTCTTTCCCCCTATTTTTCTTTGTCTTAGCTATGATATAGGATGTGGTCTTGTTCTGACTTGTGTCTCCATCCAGTGAAGACCTTGATGGTCTTACATGGACACTGCAATGATCACAATCTTATAGAGATCAAGAAGCTGATGCTTGCAGACTGTGAATGTGATTTACTAGAGTTCACTCAGGAACCATGGAGAAACATAGTTCTGGTCACTCCCAGGCATGTGAATGAAGCAGCACTGGCTAAACACTCCACAGATACAAAACATCAAATGTATATTGCATGGGCAGAAGATATGGACAATGATATGAAGATGCCACTGTTAATGATGCAGCATCTGATAGTAGCAAGACTGAAAGTCAAGAACTCAGGTCAACTTTCTGAACAAACACATTTGGCAGTAGGCATAAAGGAGACAGTTATCTGAAATATTGTGACAAAGCAGATATTGCCAATGGAACACAAAGAACTGTGGCAAAAATAGTGCTGGACCACAGGGAAAGAAACACATTTCCCAACACTAATGGCATCATCCATGTGTGCTATCCTCCTGCATGTATATTGTTTTGATCTGACAGACCTCCCAAGGATACATTTCCAGGATTGAGTACCATTAGGTTGTTAAGGGATTTTGACAATGCTTTGTTCACAAACCACCCCTCTTCAGATTTAGAGAGAGAAGATGTAAGATTAGAGATATTAGATAGGAATACT
The DNA here is from genome assembly GCA_018855915.1 of Tephrocybe sp. NHM501043. Taxonomy (NCBI): domain Eukaryota; kingdom Fungi; phylum Basidiomycota; class Agaricomycetes; order Agaricales; family Lyophyllaceae; genus Tephrocybe; species Tephrocybe sp. NHM501043. The sequence continues at coordinate 15,037 of JABCKO010000163.1, forward strand.
ATGGTGGCAAAGATTATGTATTTTGTCCACAACAAGCAATGTATAACAAATTTATATCTATAGTTCAATACAAAATACAACAGACTCTATCAAGAAAATCTATCCATCACTGATGATACAGAATATTAACTAGAATCTTGAAAGCATGAGAGAAGGCTAAGTGGGTAAGGACTTTAGAAGTTTGAGGGCAAACTGCATCTGGTCTAGCAGGATATGTTGTGTTTGTCATTGTTAAGAATGGAGCTCAAGAGTTTGATTATGTAAATCATCATTGCAACAGTCATTTAGCTAAGCAAGAGCTGAATTACATAAATCACAAGCTTATGACCCATGCCTTTGGCACAGGGTTTGCACACTCACCTATGCCTCCAGCACTCTATCTATAGCTTGTTGGGGGAGACCCCCAAACTCTCCTTGCTTAGAGCCGGACCAGCTTCACTTTGTTCAGCCAGTCCTTTTGTATTTAACTACATGTTTAGTGCAGGACAGGCTTCACTTTGTTCAGCCAGTCCTTT
>JABCKO010000164.1:0-10471 GCA_018855915.1 Tephrocybe sp. NHM501043
ATAACGATCGACATGACCAACAGACACAACTTGGGAGTAGCCTTGATGCAATATAAGTGTGGACCGCCAACATAGCACCATGTCACTCATATAGCCAGAGAAAAATCTCATCAACATAACCCATGATAACGATCAATTGCATGACCAACATACAGCGACGTGGCAAAGGCAAAAGGCTGGCTCTTTATGTGATAATATATTATTTCCAACTCACGAAAGTTGATCTCAAGAAAAACAGTACAAGCTGATATCTGATATCCGATGATACTGTCAGTGTCCGAATCGTACATAAGCAGCATAATTAGAAGTTGGTCTATGTAAGTAGTAAGTACGTGTCTACAAATTTGAGTTGTCTCTTACTCATTCAGCTTCTAGATAATTGCCAACGATTTCTTCTTCAGCTGCCTGCCGAGGGTCGCAGTCGTCTCGTAATACTCGTTGAGTACCCAAGTCTCCGTCTCGAAACCAACCATGGTTCAGTACTCCTCAATATTCTCGTCCGCTTCTTGCAGCTTTGTGCCCAGCTCCTTTGTCTTGCGTAGGCTTTCGGGGTCAAACATGACTGGACACAGTACACCTTCCCCAATAAGCCTCCTCCGCATCCCCGTAGCGTCTGTTGGCATAACCCTCAGCGCCTGGGTCTCACCCTCCCACGAAGAACCGGCCTGGTAGACAAATCGGCAGAGAAACGAGGAACAGGGACCGTCGACGCATTGTGATGGAGTTTATGTCCTCCCTTCGGAGTCAGGGCGCTACTACGCTGAGTGAGGTGTGCAGAAGGGTTGATGACGGCGAAGTTGAAAGAAGCTCAGCCGGCAGAGCCTGCAGAGGGCCTGAGACACGAGATAGCGCACCCGGAGACTCTGCGTAAAAAGCTGAATGTTATGGGAAATCAGCTCGAGGATATAAAGAGGTATGTCGGTGTGGATATTTTGGAACGCGAGCTGGAGAGGTTTTGGAAGGAATTACGAGGGAAAAAAGAATATTCCATGTCTGACGGCATGATAATTTGATTGTATACTCGGGAGTGAATCAGTGACAATGAGAAGAGAATATAAGGATGCTCATTGTTGGCATTGAGACAGTTATTTGAAGAGTCTCGGAGCTTTGCAACTCATCCGATCGCACACCGGAGGAACTTGTTGCCTACGTGTCTATTGTGATAAAAGAAAAGCATGTTAGCATAATAATCCACGAAACAGCAAGCTTGGTGTGCTCTGAGTCTTTGACGGCGCGTTTGGGACGCGTACGATTCGCTACCGTCGCGCACATCATGCCCCCCAGCAGAATTCATGTTCGTACGCGCTAACTTGTCCATATATTTAATTCTCGAAGCCACGTTAGCCCGCAGAAGTGCATACCTTACAGCGTTGGTAGGAAGGCTTATGCAGAGCGGTTCAGTAATCGCGAACGTGGGCTGTAATGGACGACGAGAATTGGCTTGCAATGTCAGGGCGTCGGCAATTGCCGGGACGAACCGAATATTGGGCAAGGTGCTTTCTTCCTTTCTTCCACGATTCAGCTCTCTGCCAGAAAACGATGCCAATACAGCCCAGTTGCTATGCGATGAATTGATATGAAACGACACATAATTAAAGTTGTATGGAAGGAAACTCAAAGTAACATCGACGCCAAGGAGCTATTCCCGAACAAGAATTTATGAGTTGAGGCCTCCTTTCGAAATCCAGCTGCAGTCGGATGGTTGGGTTGTAGAAGAACATTGGTGAGTGTTTATGTGATTATTACAAGAGCTAAAGACTAACACGATTTGAGACAGAAAATTATGCATACAATGTTGAGCTCGAGAATCCCAGACAGGCTTCCTTCTTTGTACTTAACAACGGCGGATTCTGAAGCTGCCGTATTGAAAACTTCAGCTCCTCGATTTATAAATGAGAGACGAATATGCGGTTCTTCAGTTGGAGACACAATTCGTCGTGTTTCGGGGCGGGTTGCGCCACAGCTACTTTTTTTTTTTGCTTTAAGGCGCGCCATTGTCTTCAGCTTTAGCAGCAAAGGCGACTCTAGGCTAGGCGGAAGAAGCTGCCAGTGCGTTGAGCAATAGATAAGCCACTCGATCACAGAGCTTCAGTTCAATGATTCTTTTCCTTCCACAGAACACCCTGGAGCGTTCTGAGATTCTCCATATCGCGAATCGCAAGTTGCACGAAACGCTTTCAAGCCCTTATAATCGTTCTTTCTCCCCCCTCGCTTCTACTGCCATTGGGGGTTTTTGCTCTTTCATCACCCCACTTTCTCTTCTCTATTTGCAGCGATATGTTCCGTCTCTTCGCAACATTGGGCCTGGTGTTCTTGAGCTTAGCTTAGTCAATCACACTGCCTCAGTCGCGCTCTCCAGACATGTACAACGCGACGATTGAGAAGAGGAGCTATACAAAGTATGTCTTCATGCACCACGTGAGTTCCCTTCCTTTACATCCCGCCATTGCTCAATTGTATATTTTCGTCTAGATTATTGGTAGTAAGTCGCATGGAGCCTGTGTCCTCTGACCAAGCCTGATTCTTTCTCTAGACACGTACGTCACTCCATTTTGACCTCTTCACATGTATTCTGACCTCACCCCAGATACCCCTACACGCAGGACGACTGGGAAGAAGATATAAAAGCGATCGCAGCACGCGGCGTGTACGTTTTACCTCCCCAGCCAAATCTCACACAGCAACGCCATCGCCCTTAATTACGGCGCCGACTCTTGGCAGCTCGCCCAAATCGCCTCCGCTACTTCCCTCCACTCGCCCCTCAAGCTCTTCCTCTCCCCCGACTTCACAGCCCACGCATGCGACCTCGCCACTACGATCAGCGAGATCAAGCGCTTCGCGGGGCACCCATCCCAACTTAAGGTGAATGGCGGGAAGGTACTGGTGAACAGCTTTGAAGGCCTTGGCGAGAAGGGGTGGGAGAAGCTAAGGACGGAGACGGAGGCGTGGTTTACGCCGTTTATTTCTGGCCTTGAGGGAAGGTTTGGCAAGTGGAAAGTGGTGGATTCATGGTTTTGGTGAGTTGGCTACTTTGGTCGGGTCTGGAAGGTACATGGTGCTTAATCCATCTCTTTAGTTGGGGATATGCGTGGCCCACTGGTGATACTGATAAGACGGTACGCGATACAGCAGCACTCGAGGTCGGTAAGTATGTCCTGACGACAAGAGTAGACTGCAGACGACGAATACTGTGTGCTTTACACTTCCATCCCTCAACCTACATTGCTAATGTCGGACATATACAGACATGAGCCAACTTGGCACGCGCTATGGCACCACCGTCTCTCCATGGCTCTAGTAAGCATTTTCTTCCACTGATTATAACAAAGTACTGACATACTTGCAGCACGCACTACGACTATAAGATTTTCCTGCATAGGAGCGACGACTGGTTGCTCCTTACGCGATGGGAGCAGCTCATGGCTATGCGCGACAAGCTCACCTTCGTCGAGATGATCTCATGGTCCGTACCTCCCCTTCCCATTGGTTTTCCTCGATCGACCCCATTTATGCTCTTCTCTTTCTTTTTCGCACAGGAACGATTACGGCGAATCACACTAGTACGTTCGTTCACCTCATCCTAGAATCACTCGCTGACGATCATCTACCCTACCCACAGCATGGGTCCATTCCGAGGCGCCGAGCCCTCTGGAACGTCTTGGATGAACGGCTTCCCGCATACCGCGTGGTACATCAACGCCTTCAAGACAGGGTCTTACCCCGCCATCACTGTATGTCGCGTTACAAGCTATATAAATTCTATATCGATGAGACTCAATCAAGGCGATGTGAAATAGGAAGACGTGGTGTACTACTGGGCGCGTCCCCACCCTGCCGGTGCCAGGACACATAGTGATCGTTTGGGCCCGCCGCAGGGATGGGATTGGGTATCTGTGCGCCCTACTTCTTTTTCCTTCGTCTTCTGCCGTTTGATTTATGTCCTGCTGCAATAGGATACATTGTAGCCAGCATCGTTCCTCACTTTTCCAGGAAGCGTTACTTTAACAGTCGGATCCCCTTCGATGGTCTTCGACAACGTAAAGAAGGGTGTCACACGCCTTTTAATCCCGCTCGCGCCTGGAAAAATCAGCGTGAAGGTGGAGAGGGGTGGGAGGACGGTTGGTAGTGCGAAGGCTGGGGGTATGAGCATAAGCATGATACGAAGACTTGTGGGTGATGTCTGGATTTGAGACTGATGATTTACGCCAGGCAATTTTAATGTGTGGGTTGGAGCTGCTAGTGAGATTTTCGGGCTAAGTTTTGTGGATATCGGGGAGTTGACCACTTATTGTAGGAGGTGCTCAGCCGCCGAGTTCGCCGCCAATCACGTCATCAAGTCATACCTCAACATCAACATCGACTGTGACGGCTACCACTACCACTTAAGCAATCACGGCTACGCCAACAACTACACCTGTATGTCTCTTTCTGACCTCTTCCCCATTGTTATAGCACTAAAGATATCGCGTTAGCCACCCACATTGCCAGGCTGGACGCACCTGGGGTGCTACACCGACACCTACCCCCGCCTTCTCCCCTTCTTCGATGGTTCTTCGCCCTACATGACGTCCACCCTCTGCACCACCCTCTATGCAGCACGAGGGGTTGTTCTCGCAGGTACAGAATTCGGGATGGAGTGTTTCTGTGCATCTGCTGCACGGAAGAAAGTGAATAAGGTTGATCAGGGAGAGTGTAACGTTTATTGTCCTGGTATGTGTTTTACGGTTTTGTGGTTGTTTGTGAATTTATGGGATGCATAGGTGACAATACGAAAACATGCGGTGCTGCCTGGAGGCTGGATGTCTATGTTCGCCAAGGTGCATTAACTCCGGAAATTGGGGACGATTTGGGGTTGTCGATGTCAGTTTGAGGTTGTATGTTTCCTGGTGTTGTATCATATCTTGTGGAGGTTTCGTTTGTCATGGCGTGTCGGTTCTGGTTACACACTTAATACCTAATGGTCTTATGTGCTGTCCAGTTCCATCATTTTCTCTGGTGTTCGTTCTTCAGTTCAATGTGATTCGGTTGATCAATTATTACCAGTTTGCCGTTCACGTTCCAAAGAATGAGGCACGGTAAAGGATTGCCCACGGGATGTATCAACGTCTACATCAGCATTGAGATTTGTGGTCCCCGGATTGCACCAGCCATCATGGCCACAAGTCTCGAGCGATATCTCCCCCCCCCAGATCGTGGGGCAGACTACGTGGCCACTCTTGATGTTCCCAACAAGTTCAACTCCATGTTCATCGCAATCCCTCCAAATTTGGTGTGGTCAGAACAGCCCTACACCATAATTTAAACAGATAGGTGCTACCACGAGTAGCTCGACATACATGTACTCCATCGAGCGCTTGCAGCCGAGAAAGGTGTATCGGAAGGAACGACCTGTCAAAGAAAGAGAGAACGTCAAAGTAAAACCAAAGCACTGACGTCAATCACGTACTTCGCAGATACGGAGCTGACGCACACGACCTCCATGACGACTGATGCAGTATGTGAATTGTCTAGGCAGTGGAACATTGGAATAACCCGTGCAGGAGAATATGCCTAGATATTGAACGGTACCCGTGCTTTTTCGAATTAATTGGCAACCAGGAGTGTGTCGATACGGGTATAGGTAATATTCCTCCGAAGTCCAAGAGCCTGATCAGGTACACTTGGAATTCATCGGCGGTGAACACACGACGTCAGATATAGGCAGCATGTGGGAATTCATCGTAACCCGGGAAGTGTGTGTGTGGCATGTGTAGGTCCAGAAGAACTGACATGATGTGAATCCAACAGCTGGATATGCCAACACACAGGAAACTCACTGAAAAATCGCTATATGGCAAAGTTTTTCCAAGGTTTTTGGTGTTGAGGCTAAGTGGGCATGCTGGAATCTCGAGAGGTCCAGAGTGTTGAACAATTGTGTGTTCTCTAGTTTCAAAAAGGATGCAATGCAGCAATGTGATATGTGTATAATACAAGATGATGCAAAACAAGCAACCAAACCTTCGAAAGATGCGACGTAACTATTACATGCCTGATGTCGATATTCATATCTCTGAGTGCGAATCCACTCGCAGTAAAAGTCCACGTTCCACAAGCCGGGCCCTGAGGAAGTATAGATGAAAGGAGCCTCAGACTCCCCACACACAGCATCATAAACATAACGTCCGCGGCACCAATCAAAAACCACGCTCTCACAGTAGTAGACATATTGGCCACCCTCAGAGCCTTGGGGTGGGGGACTGGATATTCTGGACTTGTGCTCGAGAATGAGGAAAGAGATGATTGCGGCGTCTTGGATCTGGATCGCCTCGGGTCGTAGCGTGAGGAACGCAGCTTGCGTGCTGGTGGTACCGTTGACAGTGAAGGTCTTCGAGGCTGTGAACCACGCAATAGGTAGCTCAACAACGGATGGCGATGTGTGGAGCTAGAGGAAGCGCAGTCAGTTCACGATGGCTTGGCTTTTGTGCAAGATGAAAGGAGCAGAAGTTTTACCGATAATTTGCCATCAGCGGTGGAGCGCCAGATGTATGTCTGTCCGTTGGCTTCAAACGTGACGGGGCTAAACGGGAAACAACTCAACAACAGGCCACGCCACACCGGCAAGTACTTACAATAGAGTGAGCGTCGAGAATTTAAGCCAGCTTCGTAGGCGTTGCCGCTCTTTCCCACTGAATGTGATCTTGTCGGGCAAAATGCCACGCGTTTCCGACACAGCAAGAGGCACAGGATCTCCGTATCTCGAAATATTTGTCCGTGAGTACCCCAGGTCACTGTCGACCGTGTAACATGGTCCGTAACCGCGTAGTGAGAGTGTTGTACGACGCATGTCGTCTCGGGAGAATGTGAAGACCGCATTGGCATCGACGCGGCCTCCTTCGACAAGAGTCTCTTCAGAGTTCATGTGTGGGTGGAAAGGAGGTCGTTCATACAGATGAGAAGGGTGTAGGGCGCTCAAGGAACCGTTGCTCTTGTAGTGCCGAGTCTTTGTATAGTCACGTGTGGGTGACGTTTTGATAGGCTAAATTCGTCGAAGACCGGAACTGTCCGTTTCGAAACGGACCCTGGCGCAGGAAAGGCTTCCTCTGTACTGTAAACTTCGTGGCGAGAGGCAATGACTGTGATCGCAAGTGAAAACAGCCTTCGATGGCATGGGAATGTGCTTTAACTGGGGTGCAAACAGGCGTTTAGTTGCTCACCTCGGCCGCAAACAAACTGTTCGAGCTTTCGATTTCACTGGCACCATGCCCCGAAGTTCAAGCATTCATGCTTGATGGGTTTCCATCGAAAGGACGATCCGATCGATGCCTACATTCCACACGACTTAACATCTCGCTTCAGGCATTTACGTCGAGTGGCACGTCAGCACATCGGCAACGGGCACATCGTACCTGTGTCCCATGACTTGACCGTCAACGACAAGCCCTCCAAGAGCCTTTTGTGACTTGGAGTGTATTGTAATAAATATGGAGTGGTGGCACTCTGCTCCAGAACGAAAAATTCAGGAAAGTTACAGATGGAAATTGAAAAGGTACGATTTGGTCATGTTTTGGCGACTCTCTCCTCGCCAAGGTTTACATCCAGGCCCGCATTTCTAATTCGTCGGATCCATATTAAGCATGATCTTTTCTCGAGTCTTGGATGAACTCACAGCGCCGTTTATCCAGAAGCCAAGTTCAGAAAATACCCTTCCGAAAAGAGTATGGTGGCAAACAGAAAATAATTAGGAACACGTCCGTATAAGTCGACGAAGATGTCAGAGCTCTTCGTCAAGCTGTTTTGTGCTGAAATTTCCCTAGGAACCGAGGAGTATCCTTCTCGCTGAGTCGGAGATGGGGCCTATCTAATGGAGGGATATAATGCATTTGGCGCACTAAAGAGAGTCTACATGTTGGCGATGGAAAAAGCTTTCTTGAAAGAAGAAACATGTTCGAGCAATAAAGCAAAGAAACGGGGCCTTACACGCGATCATGCAATTATATTGACGCGCCCTGGCACAAGACACGGAGGGCTCGGTCCGAGTGATTGATGGACTTTCAGGCGGGGTTAGTTTTTCACTTTCTTCAACCTCTTTGGACTATGCCTCTTCATGATGGCCTTAACCCCCCCCTAGGCATCGAACGTCAAAATATCCATCGAAAATAGCTTACAAAAGCACCTTTAAAACTTTCCTTCTCCGATCATGATGCCAAAAGGCTCGTTTCTGCCAGTGCATAAGTACTGCTATGTAAGTTTAAGATCGACTAAGCTTCAATCAAATTCTGTCCAATCCAATTTATTATAAGCATTGGAAATATGGCACGACTTTCACCTTTACCGAATTGAGTGCGAGCCAGTATTCACCCGAAGACCCCGACAATCGACGATTGACAAGAGCTCGCTTAAAAGGGAGCATGAGGTTCTGTACGCGCTCGGTGAAGCTCAATTGTATATTATAGCCAGAACTCATAAGCCTTCGCAATTTTTTTTCTTCAATCCGGTGAACGGTCGATTCACTATTTATTCACTGTTCATGGCTTGGTCTCGCTTCGATCGCCTTTCAGTTCGACGTGTTGGGGGGAACTTCTAAGCGCGTCATATTGTACACTCGCACTTCTATATATAAAGCTTTCCCGAGAAGCCCGTTGCGCTTTGAAAGCGATATCAAGTCCAGGCTCTTAAATTGGTGTTCTTTACTCCCCATCTCCCCAACCTCCAAACACCATTTACCATGAAGCTCTCTACCGCCATTTTTATGGCCTCTGCACTCGCAGCCTATGTTCACTCGAAACCAGTCAAGCGCTCTGCCGCCGTTGACGGTAAGCCATACATTCACAATTCATAAAACAAATCGTAATTGACAACTTGTTACAGACGTGACAGTGTTGAACCTTGCCTTGACTCTCGAGAACCTGGAGGCCCAGTTTTACCAGAGCGGTTTGAAGCAATACGACGAAAAAGCGTTCGCCGAGGCAGGTCTGAAGCCTTGGGTGCGCGGTCTGTTTACTCAGATCGCCGAACACGAAGGCGGCGCACGTCAGCTTTCTCACCAGTGCCTTGAGAGATCAGGCGCCGCAGCCATGCAAATATAGTTCGTTAGTCACTAGAACATTCATTCGCCGCTCACCAAACACATCTCCGCACATAGCCCGCACACCGATGCGATGGAATTCGCCACGTTGAGCCAAATGTTGGAAGGTGTCGGTAAGGTTGCACTAACCCTCTCGTTGATAATCATACCTATTCATGCTCCTTTGTTGAACAGGCGTATCAGCATACACTGGAGCTGCAAAATTCATCCAGAACAAAGGATTACCTTACGGCCGCCGCTAGCGTCCTGGCCACGCCAGCTGGGTCGCCAACACCGTCAATCGCGGAGCCGGCTAGAGTGGACCTCTCGACGTGAGCGAGTTTATTTCCCCTCGTTCGCTCGGCAACTCACAAAAGATCCTCAAGGTCCCCCTCGGCCCGGACAGTGCCCACTCTGGCCTCTCCGTTTATCATAAACTGCCCTTCTACCAACCTCTTTTCTCCCTTCAAGACGTTCCCTACACTCGCCTTCACCAAGGCCGTTCCAGGATCTGCGGCCGCCCTTTAAATAGATGGAGTTTGGCATTCTTCCCTTTACATTGCGTTCTATACCGGCCTCGCACAGGAGTTCTCATTAGTCAAAGGAGACGGAACCGTCGTGATTCCACCTACCCTGAGGGGCACGGTATATGTTGTGGCGACGAATGATAACACAATGGCTACTGATGATAATATCGTCGCGGGTACTGCTATTCTCATTATCAATCACGATTCTCAGGGAAATCTCGTGTACGTGGCTTCCAGCTGTATCTTCTTTTTCCTCATCTGTCGCGCTCGACTTTATGGACTTGCTATGTCATTGTTGTCGTACTTTACTTGCAGTTTTCTTCCATTGGTTGTTCGTTCCTTTTTCAAGCTAGATTTCTTGGACTCGTAGCGGTAAATTTTTAAGTAATATGAATTTTCAGAACGCCGTGCAAGGAAGTCGCGTCTTAATTGCTTCCCACAAAGGACGGCGTGTCCTTTGCAACTGTTTGCCCATCATATCAATGTGCGCTGTTCATAACTTGTCCAGGAGACATGTACAAGTTGGTATTCCACATATCTAGATTCTCCTTTTCTATTGATAGTCACTTTGCAAAACTCAACTTTCCCGATATCACTTGAAGGCCCGCTTATAGGAGAAAACCTCAATCAAACCCGCTGTTGAGTTTGAATGGAAACTTGTACAAAGCCTTTATCCGAAGCACGACCGTCACGCTGGACAGGTAGGTTTTTGCTACTATTCAGTATTTACACTTTCAGCTCTAAGCTTTAGTACTCAGTACTTACTGATAACCCTTCTAGAGCTTTCGATCCAACTCCCTTTATGACACGTCAACACTTGGACTTCGACACTACCATTCTGTTTGAACTTTGAATGATTTTTCGAGGATCAAAAATTACAGACGCGAAGAACTTCTTTCAC